>JAQZBX010085367.1:0-13135 GCA_029593785.1 Cabassous unicinctus
TATAATATAATATATATATATATATAATCTATCTAACTATCTATCTATCTATCAACGTATTCCCTCAGTTCTGTTTCCCTAGAGAACCCTAATACCATAATCATAGGATATGTATGTGAATCACATTAAATAAATAAGAACAATACTAAGGTGCAGGGCCTCTATTTTAATAAATTATTGCTGCCTTTTTGGCTGACTCAATTGGAGAAAATGCTTGGTAAACATTTATCTGATAAGGGCCTAATACCCAGCATATATAAAGAAATCCAACATCTTAAAAATAAAAAGACAAACAACCCATTTAAAAATGGGCAAGAGGCCTTTCCAAGGAAGAAATACAAATGGCCAAAAAGCAACATCACTAGTAATTAGGGAAATGCAAATAAAAACTACAATGAGAAATTATCGTTGACCTATTAGATTGGCAGTTATTTAAAAAAGAGAGAATTACAAGTATTGGAAAGGATGTGGAGAAAAGGGGACACTCATTCACTGCTAGTTGGAATGTAGAATATAGCAGCCATTGTGGAGGAGAGTTTGGCAGTTCTTCAGGTAGCAAACTGTAGAACTGCCATATGACCCAGCAATCCCACTGCTGTGTGTATACCAAGAAGAATTGAAAGCAGGGACATGACAAGATATATGCACACCAATGTGCATAGCAGCATTATTCACTATTGCCAAAGGTTGGAAGCAAATGAAGTGTCCCTCAACAGATGAATGAATAAGCAAACTGTGGTATATACATGCAATGACATATTATTCAGCTGTAAGAAGGAAAACAGTAATAACACACAGGACAACATGAATGAATCATGAAGACCTTATGTTGAAACAGTTAAGCCAGTCACTGAAGGGCAAATATTACATGACTTTATTGATATGACTTAAGCAAATTGAGCAGACTCATAGAACTAGAATCTGGAAGATAGGTTATCAAGGGACAAAAAAGAAGTAGAGAGTGATGGGCCCATGCTCAATATGGGCAAATTCTATGATAAGGTTGAATGAGGTGGTGGGGCATCAGATAGGAGTGATAGTGGTGCTGTAATATGATTGGATTTCAAGGTGCTGGAATATGATGGGACTAGGGTGGGATTGTGGTTTAGACTACCCATGGACATTTGGGGGGTTGGAGGAAGGAGCAGGTGAAATCCTGGTTATGTAGGTCTGAGGTTAAAAATTACATTGGTGAAACTGCTCTTTCGGAAAATATGGCAGGAGAGGGTTACTGGTACAGTGCATCAGAGGTGGGAGAATATTCGTCATAAGGTAAACCTGTGCCATGCTTGTATGTAATAAGGAAGTGTTCATCTTGTCATAATGTGTTATCTCAGTGGGTGGAGACCCACACAATAAACAAGAAAATATTAAACTCCCATCCTTGGTAGCCCTGCTATGTTCTCAATTAGAGGGACAAGAATCTCTCAAGAATGTAGGCAGTGCCTCATAAAAGAAAACAGACCACTAAGTCATGCCCTCAATATTATTGCATGTGACTATGAACCATGTTTTTCAAAAATTGAAACTTAATGGTTACCATAGGTTCTGGGGGCATGTGGAGGTAGAATAGAATAGATGGAAAATAGGGCATTTTTAGGGCAAAAGAATTGTTCTGCATAATCTTGTAATAATGGATACAGGCCATTTTAATTTTTGTCAAAACGTATAAAAGTATACGGTGTAAAATGTAAACCATAATGTAAGTCATTGACAGGATGTTAGTAGCAATGCTTTAATATTTGTAATCAATTGTAATAAATGAGCCATACATATGTAAAATGTTATTAGTGGGAGAGATTGAGTGAGGGAAAGTGGGTTGGTATATGGGAATCCCCTCTATTTTCTATGTGACTTTCCAGTAACATAAAACTTCCTTGAAGACAAAAAAAAAAAAAAAAAAAAAAAAAAAAGAACACTGAGAAGCATAAGTTAGAAATTGTAACTGTAAATAAAAGATAACAGATCTTACCGTGACAAATGACACAATAAAATAAAGTTTATTTTATTTTTAAAATTTTTATCCTTTTATTTTTTAAATTTTATATTTTATTTCTTATTTTTCATTAGCAGTTTTTTATTTTCATATTTTTTTTATAATTTGCCTTTGTTTTTGAGGAGGTTTTGGATCACAGAAGTGTCACAACTATGGCAGGGGAGGATCACTGGTGTGGGGTGTTGGTGATGGGGGAATGTGTGGGGAGGGGTGAACATGGGCCATGACTCTATGGCATAATAATATGTTCAGGTGATCTTGTGGCATTGTCTTACTGGATAGAAACTCATAAAATAACTGAAAGTATATCGAATTTCCTTTCTGGGTAATCCTATTACTTTCTTTAATACAACAGCAAGAATCTCCTGAGTGCATGGGCAGTGCCAAGTGAAGGAGGACAACTATGCCAGAACTTTATACTGATGGTTGTAGTTATGACCCTTTTATTGTGAAATTGAAACTAGTTTTGTTTAAGAGTTACATCCTGAAAGCAAGCCTCCTTGTTTCTCAAAGTGGCCTCTCTCTAAGCCAAACTCAGCATATAAATGCACAACCTTGCCCCAGCTTGGAACATGACTCCTGGTGATGAGTCTCCCTAGCAATGAGGGAGGATTACCAAGCACCTACTAGGGATGCATTTGGAAAATTACTTGACAAACAGGAGGAAATTTTAAATTCAAATGAATTTTTTTGGCTAAGAGATTTCAAAGTGAGATGGGAGGTCATTCCAGAGGTTACACTTAAGCACTACTCAGCAGGATATCATTGACTGCCACAGTAAACATTACCTCAAACAGAGGAGCTCTTGAGAACTCTAGAGAAATCTAGACACTCTAAGTGGGTAGACAATATCAGGAATTTGGCACCATTTTAGTGGGCTTTACTTTGGGGATTTGTGCTCCCCAATGTTAACAAAGTTAGACTCCTTCATAATTTCCTTTCATGTGGTTTTTGATCCCTTTTATTTGAACCTATACTTAGCACTTTACTCATTAAATGTATGTCACAGACACTTAATTCTTTGGTCTGTTCATATGCCCTTTGAGCACTACTTTTCAGTTCATTGGACACACCCAGGACTACTAATAAAAGGATAATTATGGACAATCTCTATCCCATAAAACAGAAAGCATGTATAACTGCAAGCAAGACAGTTCCATTCAACTGCCCCATGGGATCTAAGCTACCTCTCAATCAGAAACAGAGTAGGCATCATCATCCCAAGTCCTCAATATTGAGTAAAGAACAAACATAAGGGAGGAATTCAACTATGGACTAAAGTAGACACTTTGTTACTCTAGCATTGAAAAAACTTATAACAGTGATATAAATGCAGTGTCCCTAGAGATTCTGAGGGGAGGGAGAGGGAAGAATAGGTGTACCATGGGGCATTTTTGGGACATTGGAATTGTCTTGCATGATATTGCAATGATGGGTACAGGCTATTATCCATTTTGATAAATCTATAAATATTGTGTGGTGCAAATTGTAAACTATAATGTAAACTATGTCCATGGTTACTAGCAATGCTTCAATATGTGTTCATAGACAATGGAAATTGTCTAATATTGCCACTTAAAAGGCAGAAATTATCAGAATACATTTACAAAATTTCACAAGCTGGAGTAGTTCTATTATTACCAAAAACTACTTAACAAGAATGAAGGAGACATTGCATAATGATAAAATGATCCATATGCCAAAAAGACATAATCTTAAGATTTGAGCTGAAAAGCACATGAGTTATAAACTGTCAGAAAGGAAAGGAAAAATTAACAAATCCACAAGTACAATTTGAGATTTCAACACTCTTTTCTCAGTAACAGAGCTAGTAGAAAGAATATCAACTAGGATATAGAAAATCTGAACAACACTGTCAACTAATTATATCTTAGTGACATTTCTAAAACAGTCCACCCAACAAAAGAAATCATATTCACATTCCTCTCAAATTTACATGGAATACAACATACATTAATACATTTTAAAGAATTAAAAATATGAAGTATGTTATCTAATAAAAATTAAATCAAACCTAAAATCAAGAACAGAATGATGACAGGAAAACCTCTATATATTTCAAAATTAAATAGCAAATATCTAAAGAAACCATGTTTCCAAGAGTAATTATTTTGATCTGAAATGAAATGAAAATACAATCACCACATATTGTGGAATGCAGGTAAAACAGTGCTTTGAGGTCTTAACCTCAGGAATCACCTTTACTAACAACCTTGTTTTGGTGCAAGACTATAGGGTTATCCAAATATAAATAGATAAAAAGTTTGTAAAAATAATGGTGACTAATTACACACATATATTTGCTTTGAACACTTTCTAGATGAAGAACCCAAAAGAACAAATGAAAGTTACCAAATCTCCATGGCTGCCAGAAAGAGCTCCATTCCCCACACCCAGGACAGTAAGCTGGGATAAAACCTCTGGCTCACTGCAGTCAACTGAAAAGAGAACAAACATCTTCCTCCCTCTCAGGTGTCACAAGGGAAAAAGGAGGTGAAGTCGGGGGTCTTCCATTCAGTGAATTTGGCCAGCAGAGCCTGCATTGAATCTTATCTCAGACCAGACAAAAACACAGGAAATTGGAGAATGTAACAAAACCCTCCATGGAAAGGTACACTGATGAGAGCCATAAGCTGGCTGGTCTGGAAATTGCATGGAGAATAATTGCTTTTTTTTTTTTAATTTATTAAAGTATGTCACTCATACATTAACATACATAAATAATAAGTGTATAGTAATAGCTGTGAACTTACAAAACAAACATACATAACATCACACAGGGCTCTCATATCTCACCCTACCACCAATACCTTGCATTTTTGTGAAACATTTTTAACTAATGATTAAAGAGCATCCTCAAAATATTGCTACTAACCAAAGCATTTCCCCCCAACTCATCCTATCATTATTATTTTATTATTATCATATTTATATCATTTATACATGAACATACATAAACAATAAGGGTATAGTAAAGGTTATAAATTTACACAGCAAACATTCAAAACATCATCAGGGGTGCCATACATCAACACTCGACCAACACCTTGCATTTTCATGAGACATTTGTTACAAATTATGAAAGAATATTGTCAAAATCTTACTACTAACTATAGTCCTTATATTACTTTTGGTGTATTTTTCCCCCAAAATATATCATTTTTAAAATATATTTTTATGACAGAAGTTGTAAATTTACAAAACAATCATGCACATGTGCAGAATTCCCAAACAACAACCCTACATCAACACACCACATGGTGGTGGAATATTTGCTACAGATTATGAGACAATATCATCCGATTATTATCAGGTCCACAGCATACATTTGGCACACATTTTCTATAATATCCCATTATCAACACAGTACATCTTTGGCACAGATGCAATAATATTACATTATTACTGTTAACCACACTCCATAAGTCACTCTAGTTGTATTTTTCCCATTCTTCTCCACATTCCACATTCCCACCACCCTGCAAGAGTGATGTGCATCTGCTCTAGCTCACAAAGGACACTTTTGCATCTGTACCACCAACCACTATTCTCATCCACCTCTGGGTTTACTATGCTCTTCATTCCCTAGATTATTCTCTAGCTTTCTGTCAATTGGCATTTATATCCTTAGTCTGCCATATTCAGCCACAACCCCATTTATGAACCAGCTGTTACTCACTATAATGTGTTACCATCAACTCTGTTTGTTTCCACACTTTTACAGTAAAGCTAATTAAAATTTCTACATACATTAAATATCAGTAGTCCATCTCAGTTCTCCTCTTATCTCCTTTAAGAATCTACCATCTACTACCAGTCTTGAAGATATTTTCTTCTAGAACTTTTATGGTTCGTGCTTTTATGTTTAGGATTTTTATTCATTTTGAGTTAACTTTTATATGGGGTGTGAGATAAGGGCCCTCTTTCCTTCTTTTGCTATGGATATACAATTTTCTCAGCACCATTTGTTGAATGGACTGTTCTGTATGAGTTGTGTGGGTTTGACAGGCTAGTCAGAAATCACTTGACCATAGATGTGAGGGTCTGTTTTTTAACCATCAATTCGGTTCCATTGGTCTATGTGTCTGTCTTTATGCCAGTACCATGCTGTTTTTATCACTGTAGCTAGGTGATATGACTTAAAGTCTGGAAATGAGAGTCTTCCAATGTTGCTTTCCCTGTTTTAAGATGTTTCTATCTATTCAGGACCCTTTACCCTTTGATAATCATGTTTTCCATTTATTTAAAAGATGGTGGTGGAATTTTTATCGGGATTGCATAGAATCTGTATATCAATTTGCATAGAACTGTCATCTGAATGATATTTAGTCTTTCAATCCATGCATGGAATGTTCTTCTAATTATTTAGTTTTTTGAAAATTTATTTTAACAATGAGTTGTAGTTTTCAGAATACAAGTGCTTTACATAATTGGTTAAATTCATTCCTGAATATTTGTTTTTTTTCTGTCATATTTTATTTTCAACTCTCTTTTGACACTTTTAGATACTTTTATTGAAATAATCATCATTTCTAAACTCTCTTCCAGGCCTCTGTCTCCTGTCTTTTCTTTTCAAGATGTAGCACACCCTTTAGTATTTCTTGCAAAGCAGGCCTCGGTTACAAACTCTCTCAGTTTCTGTTTATCTGTGAATATCCTAAACTCACCCTCATTTTTCAAAGACATTCTTGTCAGATATAAGAATCTTGCCTGGAAGTTTCTCTCTTGCAGTATCTCAAATATATCATTCCACTGTCTTCTTGTCTCCATGGTTTCTGGTGAGAAATCAGCACTTAATCTTATTGTGTATCTCTTATATGTTATGCATTGCTTATCTCTTGCTGCTCTCAGAATTTTCTTTTTGTCTTTCACATTTGACATTCTGATTATTATGTTTCTCAGAGTTGGTCTATTCAGTTTTTTTTGGATGGGAATATGTCGGGCTTTTTGGACAGGGATATATATGTCCTTCAATAGGGTTGGGAAATTTTCTACCATTATTTTTTCAAATATTCCTTCTACCCCTTTTCCCTTATCTTTTTCTGGGACATTCATGGCATGTATGTGTGCATGCCTCTTGCTGACCTTTAGTTCCCTGAGACCTTGTTCAAGTTTTTCCAATCTTTTCTTTATGTGCTCTTTTGTATGTTCACTTTCCAAGGCCATTTCTTCAAACTCAACAATCCTTTCTTCTGCCTCCTCAAATCTGCTATTATATGATTCCAGTGTGTTTTTAATTTCATTTATTGTACCTTTCATTCCCATAAGATCTGCTATTCTTCAATGTATGCTTTCAAATTCTTCTATGTGCTCATCCAATGTCTTCTTAATATCCTTAATTTCTTTAGCCACCTCATTGAATTTATTAAGGAGATTTATTTGAACATCTATTATTGTCTCAACTCCGTTATGTCATCTGGAGGCTTATCTTGTTCCTTTAACTGGGCCATATCTTCCTGTTTCTTGGTGTGGATTGTAATTTTTTGTTTGTGTCTTGGCATCTAGCTTGCCAGAGTATTTATTCTTGATGCAGTTTTTCTCTTTAGTTTAGGGCTTCCTGCCCTTTCTCCCTTGCTGGTTGTGTAGTAAGAGTCAAGGATGTAGTTGGTGCTATAAGCTATGAAGGCTTAAGCTACCTTCATTGCCCCGAGGACTGATGAAGCTTCTCCCAACTTTCTCCTTTGCCAGCATTGGGGACAGATCCACAGCTGTGTTAAATAATCCAACTCATGCAGGCCTAGATTATAATTGCCCAAAGAGACTGATGAAGCTTCATGCCTCTTTCTCCCCTACATGAGGTGGGAATGGAGCTGCAGGTGTGGGCAGCAATCTATCCAGTGCAGGTCCAAGATGACCACAGTTGCCCAGGTAGATGTCTGATTATTCAGTCTGTGCCAGCTAAATGTGCTTGCAGTTACTTGGATAGGCTGGTGCAGGGCCCATCATCTTCCTCCCTGCTAGAGTTGGGGCTGAAGCCTAGGCTAGGGCTGCAAGCTAATCTGGGTGAAAGAAACAGGCCTCTACTCTCACTGTGATTTTCAGCCGGCCGGCCTCCCCTCAGGCTGGGGGTTGAGTCAAAATTGCAGCTACCAGCCTCCTTCTGACTTGGACAGGCACAAACTTTAGCTGTTCTTAGGGTTATACTTTAGCCCACTGAATTTATGAATAAGTAGGTGAATTTGGTGCCCAACCATCTTTTCCTCCCCCATTTTGGGAAGTGAAGTTTTCAATTCCAGCCGTGGAACAGCTCCTGAAGTGGCTTGTGCCTCCAGTGGATCAGAACAGAAATAAGTGAAATTGAGAACACACAAAAATAATAGAAAGAATGAACAAAACCAAATATTTGCTTTTTGAGAAGATCAAAAAAATTGACAAACCCTTAGGTAGGCTGAAAAGAAAAAAAGAGAAAGGACACAAATAAATAAAATCAGAAATGATAGGAAGACATTCCCTATGACCCTGCAAAAATGAAAAGTCATAAGAGGATACTATGAACAACTGTGTGCCAAAAAAATGACAAAATGTAGACAAGATGCACAAATTCCTGTAAAACACAAAACACCTACAGTGACCTCAGACAAAATAGAAGGTTTCTACAAACCAATCACAAGTGAAGAGATTGAAATAATTATTACAAGCTTCCAAAAGATGAAAAGCTTAGCCCCAGATGGCTTCACATGTAAATTCTACCAGTCATTCAAAGATGATCTAATACAAATCTTGCTCAAGTGCTTCCAAAAAAATTTAACAGGAAAGAACACTACCAAACTAATTTTGCGAAGCCAACACCACCCTAATAATGGAACCCGATAAAGATAATATGTAAAAAGGAAATTAAAAAAAAAAAGTCCCATAATGAATATAGATACCAAGATCTTCAACAACATACTTTCAATCAATGCAAATATTCTCGCATGTCCTGATTTTGTGATAATCAGGGTAGACTAAACAATTGCTATATTAGAAACCATGCATGTGTCCCCAGACCTAGTTTTTCTCCCTAGGTCTCGCTTTTAGAATGCTGGTGATAAACTAAGCCTGATTTATTATATGATCATCCTATATGTGAAATAACTGTAACTCAAGATATCTTTGGTCAACCTTAAGAGATATAGGAGGGAACAAATGTGTCTCAAATTGTTGGGCATACTTCTCCCATATGGGGGGACCTGGGTTCGATCCCCGGGACCTTCCGGTAAAAATAAAAAAAAGAAAAACATAGAAGGCACAGGCCACCAGGTACAGTGCACAGGTGCGCCGTCAGGCCCCACAAGCAAGTGAGCCCCCCAGGCCCTGCATGTGGGTGCACCACCATGCCCTACGAGGAGGTGCACCACCAGGCCGCGCGAGCGGGTGTGCTAGCAGGCCTTGCACGAGGTTGCGCCATCAGTCCCCACGAGCCATGCAGCAAGATGATGTCATAACAAGAGAGTGACACAAGGGAGAGCCAAGACAGGACATGCCAAAAATCTTGGAACTAAGGTGGCACAGGTGGTAGTATGCCTCTCTCCCACATCGGAGTTCCTGAGGATCGAATCCAATTGAAGACAGGAGGAGAAGGATGAGAAGAGAGGGCAGGAAGTGGGCCCAGAGAGTTGCCCAGAGAATGGACACAAAAACAGGGAAAACAGGGTGGAGGGTAAAAACAGATAAAAGTAAATAAATAAATAAATAAATAAATCCTTTTTTAAAAAGTATAAGGAAGTAAGATATGGACTATAGTTAGTAGTAATACTTTGACGAGGCTCTTTCATAATTTGTTAACAAATCTTTCAAAAAATGCAAAGTATTTGTGGTGGGGTGATGTTTGGGAGCCCTGTATGATGTTATATATGTTTGCTTTGTAATTTCACAATGTTTACCGAACACTCGTTGTTTATGTATATTCATGTATGAATGATATATTCAATAAATTGTTTTTTTATAAATACTTGCAAACAGAATCCAAAAGCACATGAAAAGAATTATATAACAGAGTCAGGGTATGTAGCAGTGGTTCAACACAAGAAAATCAATTAGCATAATAAACCATATTGATAAATTGAAGAAGAAAAATCACATGATCCTCTTGATTGATGGAGAAAAACAGCACACTTACATGGTAAAAACTCTCCAAAAATTTGGAATACATGGTGAAGAGCATATATTGAAAACATACACAACATTGTACTCAATGGTGAAAGCCTGACAGCTTTCCTGCTGAGATTAGGAACAAGTAAAGGATACCCACTGTCACCATTGTTGTTCAGTATTGTGCTAAAATGCCTAGTTAGAGCAATTAGGATAGAGAAAAAAGTAAAAGGCACACAAATAGAAGAGAGAGAAATAAAATTTTCACTATTTCCCAAAAATTTGATCCTATAACTGGAAAATCCTGAAAAATCCATAAAAAAGCAACTAAAATTACTAAACAAGTAAAGCAAAGTGGCGGAATACTTGTTTAATTAACAAAAATCAATAGTGTGTCTCTACCCATGTGCTATCTGAGAAGAAAACAGAAAAAAATTCCATTTTCACATTGGCCAAAAGAATTATTTAGTTATAAACTTAACCAAGGACTTAAAAGACCTCTATTCAGAAATCTAAAAAATCATTGCTAAAAGAAACCAAAGAAGACTTAAAAAATTTGAAGGGAATTCTGTATTCATAGATTGGAAGACTAAATATTGTCAAGATGGCAATTATACCCCAATTATTTTACACATTCAATGCAATCCAATAAAAATCCCAACAGCCTTGTTGGAAGAAATGGAAAAGCCAATTATCAAATTTATTTGGAAGGGTACAGGGCCCTGAGTAGCCAAAAATGTCTTAAAAAAGAAGAATCAAGTAGGAAGATTAACACTTTGTGACTTTAAAGCATATTACAGAGCTACAGTGGCAAAAACAGCATGGAACTGGCATAAAGACAGACAAATTGACCAATGAAAGTGAACCAAGAACTCAGAAAGAGACTCTCATATCTACAGTCAAGTGATTTTTTAAAACACTGTCAAACCATTCAAGCTGGGCCAGAACAGTTATTTAACAAATGGTGCTGGGATAACAGGATAGCCATATCCAAAATAAAGAGGATCCCTATCTCACACCTCATAAAAAATTAATTCAAAATGGATCAAAGATCTAAATATAAACGTGAAAACCTTAAAACTACTAGATAAAAATATGGGAAAACATCAAGATCTTGTGGTAAGTGATAGTTTCTTAAAATTTATATCCAAATTGTGAGAAAAAAAAGAAAAAAATAGATAAATGGGACGTCCTCAAAATTAAACACTTTTGCACCTCAAAGGATTTTGTCAGAAGGGTAAAAATGCAGCCTTCTTAATGGGATAAATATTTGTAATAACATATCCAATAATGGTTTAATATCCTTGAAATATAAAAACATCATACAAATCAATAATAAAAAGATAAACTACCTGATTAAAAAATGAGCAAAAGACTGGAAAAGACATTGCTCTAAGAAAAAAATAAAAATGACAAAGAAACACACGCAAAATGTTAAACATCACTAGCGATTAGGGAAATGCAAATCAAAACTATGAGATATTATTTCATATCAATTTGAGTGGTAACTATTTAAAAGTTAGAAAATTATGAGTGTTGGATACGTTGTGGAAAGAAAGGAATGCTTCTTCCATGTTGGTGGGAATGTAGAATGATTCAGGTACTGTGTAGGACTGTCTGGCATTTCCTAAGGAAATTAAATATAGACTTACCATGTGATGTGAAACTACCTTTACTAGGTATATATCCAGAAGGAGTGAGAGTAGTGACATGAATTAATATCTAAACACTGATGTTTGTAGAGATGTTATTCATGATTACCAAAAGAAGTTAACAAACTCAGTGTCTATCAACCAATGAATGGATAGACAAATTGTGCTGTATACACATGATGAAATATTATGCAGCAGGAAGAAAAAATGAAGTGATCAACCATATGATAACATGAATGAACCCGGATGACATTATGTTGAATGAAGTAAGCTAGACACAAAAGGACAAAAACTGTTTTGATTGTGATATCATGAACTGTATTAGTCAGCCAAAGGGGTACTGATGCAAAATACCAGAAATCTATTGGATTTTATAAAGGATATTTCTTTGGGGGTAGAACCCCACAGTTACCAGGCCGTAAGGCATAAGTTACTTCCATCACCAAAGTCTGTTGCCACGTGTTGGACCAAGATAGCTGCCGACATCTGCCAGCAGTTCAGGCTTCCTGGGTTCCTCTCTTCACAGGGCTTGTTTCTCTCCAGGATCAGCTGGTCTGCTCTCTCCAGAAGGTCAGCTGTATAGTATCAGGCAACCAGCTCTGTCTCTCTCCCCAGGGCTCGATTTTCTCTTGACTCAGCTGCTCTGATCCTCTGTGTGCTTAGGTCTCCAGGCTCCAGCTCAAAACTCCAGCATCAAAACTTCAACTCACTCCTCTGCTCTGCCATGCAGTTTTATCAGTCAGTCCCCACTGAACAATAGGGTGGGACTCAACATCCTACTGACATGGCTCAATCAAAGCCTTAATCATAATTTAATCATGCCCAGACACAGACCAGTTTGCAAACATAATCCAATATCTATTTTTGGAATTCATAAACAATGCCAAACTGCCATAAGAACTAATTATATTGGGTATATTCATGGAGTTATTAATGCAATATAGGAAGCCAGAAAATAGAATGAGGTTTGAGATTGGAAATCTGAGGGTTAATCTGTGCAGAATTGTTTAAAAAGTTGTATGTAAATGTTTGGAAATGAATAGAAATGGTGAAAGCACAAAGAGTTTGTAACTAGCAGAGCTATTATATGGGTATGACATTGGTTGAAAGGGCAAGTCTAAGGTCATGTATATTACTAGAAGGAAAACTAAAAAATGTAACATAGGATTGTATAACAGTGAAACTGTATGTAAAATATGAATATGGGTGATATAGCATATATAAAGCTGTTTTTACAAAATATATATATATAAATAAACTAGAGAGATGAAAACAGAATAGCAGTTTATGTATGGCAGGTTACGCAGAAAGAGATTGAGAGGTGATGAGATATTATGTTTATTATTATTATTATTGAAATATTGAAAATGCTTTAAAAATGATTGTAGTGATGAAT
>JAQZBX010085368.1:0-13137 GCA_029593785.1 Cabassous unicinctus
AAAAAAAAAAAAAAGAAAAAAAAAAGAAGGTCAAGGGCAAGGGCAAGGGCAAGGGCAAGGCAAGGCAAGGCAAGACATGTAAATCCTAATTATGTGTAGGGTTTCTGGAAAGTTAAACTCTTTCTTATTGAAGATGATCTATCTAAGAATACAGAGATTTCTTTATATGGTATTGTTGAATCCATTAACAAATAGGTCTTTATCTGCATTTTATAATTTCCTTGTGCCTTTGTACAAACTGTATAGAAAACTATTTATATTTTACGGACCTCTTTAGTTTCATATGTATTTATTTGAAAAATTCATGTGGTTATTTTACTGTAGTAAATACCAAGTCAAGTTGTCCAAACAAAAGAGAAAAGTAGCAACAATTCAGTTGGATAGTGGAGCCTTGGAATGAGGTTGAGTACCCACAGTGTCAATGGGATATGGAAAGACCAATCAAGGTGGGCCTCCTGAAACCAAAGGCTTCTCATAGAATTCCAGGAAGAGAATAAAAGAGAGACCCAGAGTTAGATTAAGGCCATCTTGAGCATTTAAGAGTAAAAGTGTATGTTAAACTCCCTGAGATATAGAAATCTTTTCTTGAATCATTTTACAAAAAAGAGAAATTTTGAAAATAATGGATATGAGCTAAAATACAATTTTTACAAAATGGTCACATGAAGTCAGAAAAGAAGCAGTTTAAAGAACATTATATTTACCATGCTTATATGTCTTTTAATTAAAAACTATTTTTTACCAAAAATTACAAGTTTACTATTTAAATATTTTAGGATTTCAGGAAGAGAATTTGATTTACAAATGGATTATTCACTTGAAAAGTCATTTGAATAATTTCCTTTTCAATAAAATCTCTATCACTTGATTAAAAAAATGATTTACATTACACAAGGACATTACACAAGATTAGTATACAGCTGTTCCAAAATTAGAGGTACACCAATAGTGTTCAAAATATTAAAAGTGAAACAAATTTTCAGAACAAAATAGATATCACTGTGAAGCAACTAAACAGTAATGTATTATGTCAAAGGAATGGTCTCCACTTGCTGTAGCTTAATATTTTAAGACCTTAAATCAGATAATATTAATCATACTATTTGTTGATTTTTTTACAAACACATACACATATATACCTTGCCTATTTCCAAGAAAAATTTAAAGTAGTGTTCATATTTAAATCTGCATATATAAATAGATCACAAAAGAACAAATATTAGAAAGTGAATAATTGTCCTAGAAAGCCTAGGCTAAGGGAAGCTTTTATATTTCAGAGCAAATTTTGGTTCAATGTTTCCTGGAAGACAATGCTAAAAGGATAATATAATGAATGACAGAGACTAAATAATAAAATCAAAGATACATTTGAGGCAGTTTGATATTATTGATGAATTCCAAAAAGAAATACTGATTCTGTTTGTAAACTTGTCTATTCCTCTGGGCTAGTGAAACCCTTATATTGCATTGAATTCAGATGTTTCAATTTTACTTGATTAAATTATGACTAGGGTTTTGATTGGGCCACATCAGTAGGATGTTGATATCCCCACCCCCTTGGTGGGTGGGGACTCACAGAGAAAATGACAAGGTAGAGGAGAGAGTTAGAATTTTAATGCTGGAGCACTGAGAAGTAAATACACAGAGAAGGAGATATGTGAGGAGAGAAGGCTCCATTAGACACGGCACAGGCCCTGGGAAGAGAGACGAGCCGTTCACCTATAGTTTACAGCAGGCCTTGTGGAGAGAGCAGAGCAGCTGAGCCTGGAGAGAAACAAGGCCCGGGAGAGAGATGAGACTTATCCCAGACTACAGCTGATATTGGAAGAAGCTGGGACCATGGAGCCTTGAAGGGAAGAGGAAGCCTGAACCCTTGCAGATGTCAGCAGCCATCTTGCTCCAACACGTAGCAAAAGACTTTGGTGAGGGAAGTAACTTTTGCTTTATGGCCTAGTAACTGTAATCTTATACCCCAAATAAATACCCTTTATAAAAACCAACCGATTTCTGGTATTTTGCATCAGCACTCCTTTGGTTGACTAATACATTTTAATTGAAAAAGGAAGATTACTTTTTTATAATAATAAACTTTTTATAGATGTTTTAGGTTTATAGGACATTTACACTGAAAGTATAGGGAATTCCCATATATCACCCCCACACACACACATACACACACACAATTTTCCCTATTATTAATATCTTACATTAGTTTGGTGTGGTACATTTGTCACAGTTGATGAAAAAATATTGAAGTATTTCAAAAGTCTACAGTTTACATTATGGTTTATACTTTATGTTGTACAGTTTTATAGGCTTTGACAAATGTATAATGACATGTACTTATTTGTCATTACAGTGTCATACAGAGCAGTTTTCACTGCCCTAAATATGCTCTGTGTTCTACGTATTTAACCCACCCCCTCCCTCTAAACTCTCAGCAACCACTATGCTTATATCAAAGTTACATTTTACTCCCTTAACACAAGATAATGACTACAATAACAGTAAATCTACTTTGGTCCATGGTTACAGTTTCCCCTTATGTTTGTTCATTTTTCAGTCTTGAGGACTTTGGGATGGTGTCTGCTCTGACTGCTTTAGGCTGAGAGGGGACTTATATATTACAGTGCAGATTGGAAGGAATTGTTTTGCTTGCTGTTGTAGATACTCCTTGTTTTAAAGTGGGACTTCTCCATCATCATGTTAGTTGTCCAGAGCAAGCCTGAAGAACTCGAGAGTAGGAATTAGTTGCAATTCTGCTAGGTTTCAGGGTTCAACTAGCATATGAACAATCCAAAGATTTAAGTCTCTGAGAGATGTATCTAACAGGTAAATTGAAAATTCTTGTATAGTGTGTTGACAGTCGAGTGATATATGGGAGAAAATGCACCCAAAGCATATTTCTATAGGATATGGATGTATTTTGTTGTCATAGGTATGTTATCTTGATAGAGGCCCACACAGTAACTAACAAAACATTAGATTTACTTTTTTATCTTATATCTGAACTCTAGAAGGGGTGTTGTTGGGGGTGTGGGCGGTGGGGAGCATGGGAATCTCTGTAGTTTCTGAGTAATATTTGGGTAATCTAGGCACCTTTATAAAATGTATATATATATATATATATATATATATATATATAACAAATAACATTTATGTAAACAAATGCACATATATGCATAAGTATTTATATATCATTTTACAAATTAAAAAAAAAGAATATATTGAAAAAGTCTATTTAAAAATAAAAGAGAACTTCACAACAGGTAGAAAATACAGTAGCTTTCCCCCCAAAACTGCAGAAAATCTATTCATAAGTTCAATTACTTTATTCATCTAGGTTGATTAATAGCATGGTGCTAAATAATGATTTTGTTCCAGCATTTCTGAAAGGGCTTACATTTTATACAATATATATTTACCCAAGCTTTATCAATATGCTAGCCATTTAATTTACCAAAATGGGGCCCTTTGGCAAATTAAAGGGAGTGCTATTAATACTTATAGTCCATAAATGAATTAAACTAGGACCATACCATTCAAATCAGGACCTAAAGTCATCCAAATTATAAAAGAATTTGTGTGAACAAAATGAAATTATCTGCAGTGAACCTAATTTTAACATTCTTGACTTAAGTTAAATATGAAATCACAGATTTTTAGAGACAGCAAGCTTTTGGAGTTAAAACTATTTCTCATCCCACATTTTATTCATGAGCAACTCCTGCCACAGAGAGCTATTATACATACATGCAGCTAGCTAATTGTTCAAGGTGGGTCTAGAATCCTAATGTATGGACAGTTAATTGAGTAAATTCTACAATATATAGAAATTATTCTCATCTATATCAGATGTCTATTTTTGTAGGTTGCTGGAATCCACATATTTATACAATTCTACTTATGTAGCCTGAAGTGAAAAAGCTCTAACCATGAATTGTTACCTTCCTCTTCTTTAACCAGTTCACCTTATAACTCCAAATAAAGAATAAATATTTTTAATAAGGTTGAATAACTTTTTCTAATTGAAAATTACTACAAAGTAAATCTCAATAATCCTGTAATCCACAAATCAATGAAAGTTCCTATAGTATTTTTTAATTTTTTTTAATTTTTAAAAACTGATATTTAGATTACATAAATATTACATAAAAAATATAGGGGATTCCCATATGCCCTACTCCCCACACAGCCTCCATTTGCCCCCATTAACAACATACTTCATTAGTGTGGTACATTCATTGCAATTGATGAACACATTTTGGAGCATTGCCACTAAGCATGGATTATAGTTTACATTGTGGTTTACACTTTCTCCCACTCAATTCTGTAGGTTATGACAGGATATATAACGCCCTGTATCCATCATTGCAATGTGATTCAGGACAATTCCCAAGTCTCAAAAATGCCCCCGTATTACACCTGTTTTCCCTCTCCTTGACCTTAGAACCTCCAGTGGCCACTGCTTCCACATCAATGATATAAGTTCTTTCATTGCTAGAATCACAATTAGTCTATAGTAGAATACCAATAAATCCATTCTAGTCCATAGTTCATTCCCCAATCCTGAGGATTCTTGGGTGATGATGCCCACACCACCTATAATTGAGAGGAGGCTTCAATCCCATATGGCCAATGGATGGGACACTCTTGCTGGAAGTTGTAGGCTCTCTCAGTTCCTTGGTATGGTGGTTGTCCATCATCACCTCCTTCTTAGTTGTTCTGGGTGAGTCCAATGAACTGGAGTGTAGGTGTTGCAACTCTTTTGAGGCTCAGGGCCCAGTTGCCACATGGACATGCCAAAGTTCAAGTCTCTTGGACATATACCTACCGATTTCAGCACCAAGTATAGGTTCAAGTAGAAGGGACTGAAGAGCCATGTGAGGGAAACCACCACTGAGTCCAATTCTGTCACACTGGGGACCACAAACCCCAAAGTAGGGCCCACTGGCAAGGCACCAAACTCCTGAGCTCTCTGCCCTGATCATAGTGCCTGGTTGTCTCCAGAGCTCTCAGAAACCCCTTTATTTGGAGTAGTGTCTAATTTGGCAGTCAATGAGATCCTGCTGAGATGTGCATAAGCGTAACCTCTGGAATGACCTCCCAACTCTCTTTGAAGACTCTTAGCCATACAAACTCATTTGTCTTTACCTTTCCTCACTTTTGGTCAAGGTCTTTTTCCAGTTACATTGCTAGTTGGTGCTTGGTAGTAATCCCTAGGTGCCAGAGAGGATTATCCCTGGGAGACATGTCCCACCTGGAGGCGGTAATTACTGCATTTATATGCTGAGTTTGGCTTAGAGAAAGGCCACATTTAAACAACAAGGTCGCTTTCAGTAAGTAATGCTTAGGCACCCTATAATACTACACTAAGTTGCAATTTCAAGGGTAATGGTTCATAAGCACAGTCATCAATATCAAGGGCCCGTCAATGGGCCATCCTCCTTCACTAACCATTTCCTCTGTACTTGGGGGATTCTTGCTGTTCCATCAGAGAATGTGGCAGAGCTCACCAGGATGAGAATTTGATATTCTTTCAGTTATTATGTGATTTTCCACCCACCGTGACCATGCCCCATGGACATTTGAATACATTTATATGCCTTATATGTATGCCCAGTTGGACTTCCTCCCATGTATCCCCCATCATTGACACCCCACACAAATGGTCCTTTCCTGCCACAGTTGTAATCCTTCTGTGATTCAAAACTTCTTCAAAAATGTAACCAATAAAATAGCCAAATACAATTAATAAGAAAATGAAATATAAATGATAGTTTTAAAAATAGGAAATAAAATACAAAAAAAATTCTTTTTTAGTTAAAAAAATTTGGATAGTAAAAAATTATGAAATTTTTTTTTTACGTTTTGCCTTTCATCACTATAAGATGTGTTGCCCTGTATGTACAATGACATTTTCTGCCATTTATTCTCCCAATGTCTTACTTTTTCATTTTGTCTTCAAAGAAGTTTTGGGTCACAGCAAAGTCATGTACTGAATATAGGGGACTCCCATATATCCAAAATCCTCCCCTTTTTCCCCTTCCCCCATTAATAACATTTTATATGTGGATGGTACATTTGTTATAACAGATGTACAAATATTGGAACATATCTACCAACCCTGGTCACTCATTTACATTATGGTTTACATTTTGAGCCATACACTTTTGTAAATTTTGATGAAACTTAACATGGCCTGTATCTATCATTGCAAGATCATGTAGAACACTTCCATCGCCCTCAAAATGCTGCGTATTCCATCTATTCTATTCCTCCCTTTCCCTTCCCTCGGGACCCATGGCAACCACCAGGCTTCACTCTTTGCAGGACCAGATTCATAGTTACAACAACACTGAGGGCTTGACACTCAGGTCTGTCTTCCTCTATTGGACAACGTCCATGCTCTCAATAGACTCCTGCCCCTCTATTTGAGAACATAGTGGGCCTCCCCAGGATGGGAGTCCAGCATCTTGCCACTCATTATATGAGTCTTCACCCCCTGATATAACACACTATGGCAAGATGATCACTCACACACTCCCTTCAAGCTGCCTCAGGTGCACTGTGTCCCAAATGCCCCCCACATCTAATGCCCTAAACAAGTAACCCTACCTTGCCCTATTGCCAAAATAGCATTCCCAACATTGCAGTTTTAACTTCATACCCACCAATCCCCAGTGTTCACCTACTCCCTCCCCCAAAACTCCCCCAAGTTCCATGGACAGTCCAACCTCCCCTCCACACCATACCCTGCTGACATACCTCCACTGCCTAACCCAATAGTATCACTACACCACCATCATGTCCCTCCACTGCATAACTACACACTTCCACCTTATCATAGATTTTGCTCTTATGGGCATTGGCTCACAACCCTATTCTACCTTTCTATTTCCTGAAAACCAATCTTCCAGACTCTAGCTCTGGAAGATAGAGCTGGAATTAAACATATGTTTAATTCATATCAGTGAGGTCATGTAATATATGTCCTTCAGTGCCTGGCTTGCTTCACTCAACATAAGGTCCTCAAGATTCATCCATGTTATCCCATGTGTTAATACTGTATTTCCTCTTACAGCTGAGTAATATTCCACTGTGTGTATATACCACAATTTCAACTTTTGTCAATAGTGAATAATGCTGCTATGTACATTGGTGTGCATATATCTATCCATGTCCTTGCTTTCAATTCCTCTGGGTATATACCCAGCAGTGGAATTGCTGGATCATATGGCAGTTCTATAGTTAGTTTTCCGAGCAACTGCCATACTGTTCTCCACAATTGTTGCACCATTCTATATTTCCCCTAGCAGTGGATGAGGTTTCCCACTCCTCCACATAGTCTCCAACACTTTTAGTCCTCTGGTTTTTTAATAGCCACCAGTCTAATGGGTGTAAGATGATATCTCATTGTAGTTTTGATTTGCATTTCCCTAACAGCTAGTGATGTTGAGCATCTTTACATGTGCTTTTTATTCATTTGTATTTCTTCTTTAAAGAGGTGTTGATTCTAATTTCTTGTCAATTTTTTAAAGTGTTGTTTGTCTTTTTTTTTAATTGAGGTGTAAAATTTCTTTGTATATGCAAGATATTAGGCCCCTAACAGATATATGGTTTTATTTTCTCTCATAGTGTAGGCTGCCTTTTCACTTTCTTGACAAACTCCTTTGAGATGCAAAAGTCTTTAATTTTGAGGAGGTCCCATTTGTCTATTTTTTCTTTTGCTGCTCATACTTTGGGTATGAAGTTTGTGAAACCATTTCCTATTATAAGATCCTGTAGATGCATATCTACATTATCTTCCAAGGTCTTTATGGATTTGGGTGTTATATTTAGATATTTCATCCACCTTGAATTAATTTTTGTATAAGTTGTGAGATAGTGTTGCTCTCTCATTCTTTCAGATATGGATATCCACTTATACAAGCACCATTTGTTGAAGAGGCCCTTTTCATACAGTTGAATTGGCTTAGTGACTTTGTCAAATATCAGTTGGCTGTATATGTGAGGATCTATAACAGAACTCTCAATTCAATTATATTGGTTCATATGTCTATCCTTGTGCCAATACCATGCAGTTATGACTACTGCAGCTTTGTTGTGTGTTTTAAAGTCAGGTAGAGTGATTCCTTTGATTTTGTTTTTCTTTTTCAATAAGTCTTTGGCAATTCAGGGCCTCTTTCCCTTCCAGATAAATTTCATAGTTACTTTTTCCAATTCACTAAAAAAATGCTGTGGTGATTTTTATTTGGATGGTGTTAAATCTGTATATTTTTTGGGGCAGGCTAGACATCTTAATGATGTTTAGTCTTCCTATCTCTGAACATGGAATATTCTTCCATTTATTTAAGTCTTCTTTGATTTCCTTTAACAGTTTTGTGTAGTTTTCTGCATATAAGTCATTTACATCTTTTGTTAAATTTATTCCTAGGTATTCGATTCATTTAGTTGCTACTGTTGATGGAATTTTTTCCTTTATGTCCTCTTTAGATTATTCATTGTTGTGTACAGAAATTCTACTGATTTTTGCACATTGAGCTTAAAACCTATGACTTTACTGAACTCATTTATAAGCTCTAGAAGTTTTGTTGTAGATTTATCAGGGCTTTCTATGTATAGGATCGTGTTGCCTGCAAATAGTGAAATTTTTACTTCTTCCTTTCCAATTTAGTTGCCTTTTATAGCTTTTTCTTCTCTAAGTGCTGGAGCAAGTGCTTTTAACACAATGTTAAATAGGAGCAGTAAAAGTGGACATCCTTGTCTTGTTCTTGATCTTAAAGGGAAAGCTTTTAGGATTTCTCCTTTGAATACTATGTTCGCTGTGGGTTTTTCATATATAGCCTTTATCATGTTGAGGAAGTTTCCTTCTATTCCTATCTTTTGTAGTGTTTTTATCAGGAAAGTGTGTTGTACTCTGTCAAATCCTTTTTCTACATCTATAGATATGTTCATTTGATTTTTTTTCTTTCAGTCAGTTTATGTGGTGTATTACATTGATGGATTTTCTTATGTTGAAATGTCCTTGTATACTAGGGATGAAAACCACTTGGTAATCATGTATACTTCATTTGATGTGCTGTTGAATGAAATTAGCAAGTATTTTGTTGAGGATTTTAGCATTTAGATTCATTAGAGAAATTGGTCTATAGTTTTCCTTTCTTGTGGCATCTTTGTTTGGCTTTGGTATTAGGGTGATGTTGGCATCATAGAATGAGTTGGACAATATTCCCTCCACTTCTATTTTTTAGAAGAGTTTCAGCAGGATTGGAGTTAGATCTTTCTGGAATGTCTGGTAGAATTGATCTGTGAAAATATCTGGTCCTGGGCACTTCTTAGTTGAGAGGTTTTTGACGACTAATTCTATCTCAAAAATTTGATTGGACTGTTGAGTTCATCAATTTCTTCTTTTGTCAGTGTAGGCTGCTTGTGAGTTTCTAGGAATTTGTCCATTTCCTCTAAATTGTCCATCTTGTTGACATATAATTTTTCAAAGTATCCTCTTATGATACTGTTCATTTCTGTGGAGTCAGTGGTGATATCTCCTTCCTCATTTCTTATTTTATGTAGTTGCATCTTCTCTACTTTTTCCTTTCTTAGTCTAGTTAAGGGTTTGTCAATTTTTTTGATCTTCTCAAAGAAAGAGCTTTGAGGTTTGTTTGTTTGTTTTTCTAGTGCTTTCTTATATTCAATTTCATTTAGTTCTGTTCAAATCATTGTTATTTCCTTCTTTCCACTTCCTTTGGTGTTAGTTTGTTGTTTGTTTCCTAATTCCTTCAGGTGTGTAGTTAGGTCATTGATATTAACACGTTCTTCTTTTTTTTTAATATAGGCATTTATGGCTATGAATTTTTCTCTCAGTACAGCTTTTGCTGCATTCCTTACGCTTTGATATGTTGTATTGTCATTTTCATTCATTTCAAGGTAGTTACTGATTTCTTTTGTGATTTTGTTGTTGCCCCACTGTTTGTCCAAGAGTGTGTTGTTCAACTTCCATATCTTTGTGCCTAATCTGGTTCTCTGGCCCTCACAGATTTCTAGCTTCATTCCATTGTGGTCAGAGAATGTACTGTGTAAAATTTCAATCTTTCTGAATTCATTGGGAGTTGTTCTGTGACCTAACATGTGGTCTATCCTGTAGAATGATCCATGTGCACTCAAAAGGAACATATTCCCTGCTGTATTTGGGTGTACAGTTTTGTATATGTCTATTAGGTCCAGGTCCTCTAATGTATTATTGAAAGTCTTTGTTTCTTAATTGATTGTCTGTCTAGATGTTCTGTCTAATGGTGATAGTGGTGTATTAAAGTCCCCCACTATAACTGTAGAGGCATCTATTTCTCCACTTAGCTTTTCCAGTGTTTGCCTCATGTGTTTTGAGGCCCCCTGGTTAGGTGCATAAATGTTTATGATTGTTCTTTCTTGTTGATAGATTACCCCTTTTATTAATATATAGTACCATTTTTGTCTCTTACAATAGTTTTGCATTTAAAGTCTATGTAGTCCTATATTAGTATAGCTACTTCTGCACTTTTTTGGTTGTTGTTTGCTTGTAGAAATGTTTTCCAATCATTCACTTTCAGCAACCCTTGCATCCCTGGGTCTAAGGTGTGTTTCCTGTAAAGAGTATATAAATACGTCATATTTCCCTATGCATTCTGCCAATATTTGTCTCTGGACTGGTGAGTTTAGTCCATGAACATTTAATATTAGTACGGTCAAGGAATTATTTACATTAGCCATATTTTCTTTACATTTATGTACGCCATATGTTGTTTTTATTTCATTTCTTATCTTTTTTGTTGTTCTTACACTTTCCTCCATCTCTCTCTCTCCTGTTTTTTCCTTTCAACATGCAGAACTCCCTTTAGTATTTCTTGAAGTGCAGGTTTCTTATAGTCTTACTCTATTAATTTCTGCTTATCTGTGAATACTTTGAACTCTCCCTCATTTTTGAATTCCAGTTTTTCTGGATTCAGAATTCTAGGCTGGAAGTTTTTATCTTTTAGCACCTGGACCATGTCATACCACTGCCTTCTTACCTCCATGGTTTCAGATGAGACCACTTAATCTTTTTTTTTTTTTAATTTATTTTTTTCAGGAAAAAAAAAATCTTGAGTCGAGGGCTGACTTTCAATAGATTGCAGCAAGGGAGCTACTCTGCTACATACGAAACCCTGACCTAGAAGCAGGTTGGCTACAAGTGGTTTAGCACCAGTTTCCCCATGAATGTGCAGTGCATGATGGTTGAGGGGACGGCCCCCTTTCTGGCCACACCCTGTTTCCCAGGACAACCGGCTTTCCGCACTTGACCCCGGTCCCAGACCACTTAATCTTATTGAGCTTCCCTTGCATGTGGTGGTTCTCTTTTCTCTTGCTGCTTTCAGTATTCTCTCTTTGTCTTGAGCATTGGACAATTTGACAAGTATATGTTTTGGAGTAGGCCTGTCAGGATTTATACTTTTTGGTGTCCACTGCACTTCCTGGACATGTAAATCCATGTTCTTCAATAGGGTTGGGAAGTTTTCAGCCATTATTTCCTCCACCACTCCTTCTGTCCCCTTTCCCTTCTCTTCTCCCTCTGGGATGCCTATAATGCGTATGTTTGTGCATTTTTGCTATCTTTCAAATTCCTGAGTCCCTGCTGGATTTTTTCTGTCTTTTTATCTATCTGTTCTACTGTTTGATTTCAGCTGTACTGTCTTCCACATCTCTGATTCTTTCCTCTGCATGTTCAAATCTGCTGTTATGTGCTTCCGGTGTATTTTTTATTTCTTGTATTGTGACATTCATCACCATCATCTTTGTTATCTTTTTACGTATGTTTACAATTTCTTCAGTGTGTTCTCCCAGTGTCTTCTTAATATCCTTAATCTCTTCCTTCACTTCATTAAGTTGATTCATGATATTTGTTTGGACATCTCTGATGAACTGTTCCATGTTCTACAACTTCTCCTGTTTATCAGTTAGTTCTTTGGACTGGGCCCTGTCTTCCTGTTTCTTAGTGTGGGTTATAATTTTTTGTTGGTTTATAGGCATCAGTTTATCTCGATGTGTTTGTTCAGTCAATTAGCTTCTTTTTGTAATCTAGGGTTTTATTTTGTTCTTTCTGTGTGTGTGGTAAGTTTTCACTTTGATACTTCATTCCGCTTATTCTATTTCCTTGCTGTTGTCCATGTACCAGTTTTCCCATGAGCTCATTTCTCTTTGTCCAGTTCTATCCAGATTGATTCCCTGAATCTTCCTGCTCTGCTAGTTCCCAAAACAGTTCAGTTGGGTAGGATTTTGCACTGTCTCAGCTGTTTTTTGCCACAGAGATGGGGAGTGTACACCTAAGCTGATGCCATCTTCCTGGATCTCCTTTTTTAAATTTCCAGAAAAATATGGATAATACAGTTTTCCCGTGTTATCGAAGGCACATGTGTTGTGATTAATGGCCCAATATTGTTATATTTTCATTGGCTGAAGTCACTACTTTATTCAGATTTCAAGAGTTTTTTCCTATGACAGTTATAGGCCATTTTATATCTTCCCATAACCTGCAAAATTGTTTGGGAGAGAGTGTAAACTACAATGTGAACTATGGTCTCTCCTCAGTTGCAATGCCCCAGGATGTGTTTATTAATTGCAATGAATGTGCAACACTGATGAAGGATGCTGTTTATGTAGGAGGTTGTGGGAGGTGTGGGGAGTGGGACATACGGGAAGCCCTATATTTTTTGTGTAACATTTATATAATCTAAGTATCTTTTAAAAAACAAAAAAATTCATATTAAAAAAAGGTTTTGCCTAATGTTCTTTTTCTGTTCCATGATCCCATTTGTAATATCACATTGTGTCATCTGTTTTTCAGACTTCCCTTGTTTCTGATGACTCTGACAGTTTTGAGGAATATGGATCAGGTATTCTGTAGAATGCCCTTGTTTGGAATTTGTTTGATGCTTTTCTCAAAATTAGATGTTATGGGTTTTTGGAGGAAGACCTCAGAGGTAAGTGTCCATTTTTATCCCATTAAACTATGGGTACATGCTATCAATGTAAATTATCACTGTTGATGTTGACTTGATCACTTGACTGAGGTGGAATTTTTCAGGTTTCTCCACTGTAGAGTCACTCTTTTTAATCCCTGTTTTT
>JAQZBX010085369.1:0-13137 GCA_029593785.1 Cabassous unicinctus
CGAGTGCGCTCCCAGGCTGTCTCCGAACGGACTGCCTTGGAATCCCTGCCCTTTCACTCTCCTTTTTCCAAACGTTTTCTCCCTTCATTCCGGCTCCCCGCCTTCTCTTCTTCCCTCGCCACAGCCTCTCCCCACCGTTTCCCCTTAGCCAGACTGGGTCCTCCTCCGGCCGTCGAGGGCCGGGGTGCCCTTCCGAGGTAATCGCAGCCCCATTTTACAGCACCCGAGGACGAGCACAGCTCGCCAGTGGGCTCCGGAGATCCCGGAGAGGACGGGACCTTGAGCAGCCGCCCCCGCGGGGCAGCGCCTTCCTAGGCTTCTTTCGACCGAGCGGGCCCCGATTTAGATAGGAAATTTCCAGGGGGTTCTCTTTGCCGTCGCCCAATGCCGGCCGCTGCCCCCAGCCTTGCCCTCCCACCCTGCGCCCCCTCCGCTCCCCTCCCTCGGGGAACCACACCCTTTCCCTTCGCGACGTGCCAGCCTTGCGGTCCGGTTCCTATCCTGGGGGGCAGAAACCATGCCTGCTGCTGTTGCTTCGGCATTGCCCGCCCTGCCTTCGGGAATCTCGCTTTGTGTTACTTTTCTCCCTGTATTCCTCCGCCGTTGCCGCCGCCTCTGGGTCTGCCATCCCCATTCTTTAGCTCCGCAGTCTCGTTATTCACCGGGTGGATGTTGTTGTTGTTATTTTTAAGTTTTCATCCCTGCTTGAAGAGTTTGTAAAGCCACTGGAGTGTAGCTGCACGAGTGCCAGGCGGTTGCCCTTGTAGACAATTCAGTCGATAGCCTTTGGTACTAAAAATGTAGCAACAAACAAAAAAACCGAAACACAACCGAATTGTAGTTTTCCTTCAGCTGCCTTTCCCTAGCGAGGCTATTTGGCGAGGAGGGAGGGGGCGAGGATTGGGCTGCGGCTCTAAGGTTTCCCACGAGGTTGTTTTTTTGTTTCTCGGTCGAGGTGGGTTGTTGGGCAGTAAAAATGATAGGTGGCGTCAACACCGTGTTACCCGTAATTGTAGATAGTGGGATTAATAATTAGTGGTCTCCCCCTTCCCCCACAGTGATGTTTCAAGATTTAAGATTCTGTACTCGCTTGCCCCCCCCTTTTTTTTTTATGTGCGTTGTTTATTTGAGGAAGTCATCATTTCAATTGTTAAAATAGCAGATAAGCCTCTTTGAAAAGTGACAAAGTAATGGGTTAAATTAAGGAACTAATAAGTTCTAGAGACTTGTCTAAAATGTAATTTCCTAGTTGCTGTTAGAAAATCTCGCCCACATTTGGATGCCAGTCTCTGCTCTTAAGGGTACGTGGTCAGCTGTATGTACATTCTGTCAGGAAATTTCCTTTGCTTTAGTATCCAGAACACACAGCAGCTCTTAATGATTGGGGAGCGAGGCTAAAATTTGAGTTTGTCTCTGTACCCTTGGTAGGGTTTAGGTGATTTTGACCATGGTTTCCCATTCCAACCATCTATGCAGGTTGTTTGTGAGAGTGCTATAGTCAAATTCCCGTTCATGAATCTGTTTAAATAAGTATTTACAATGAAGACTTAGGCAGTTTGCTAGCCCCCCCACCCCCACCCCAGGCCTTAGCTGTACCCCTTATTTTCATTTATCTGAATTAAGTCACTTGTACATAACAAAGTGCCTTCATTTATTATCCCTTTTGTTGAGCTTTAGCCAGTGTTTTATATTTTAGCATTTTCCCATTCCTCTTTTAAATCATTGCAGTTTTAGGTAACTCCTTGGTTTATATAGAGTTGTTTGCAATATCTTGATTCTTTAGTTTGTGCCAGAGCTCTTTGGAAAAATGATAGTGTTAAACCAGCGTGGGTGGGGTTTTGCTAATTTAGTCTCCCTGTGAATTTGGGTTGGTAGAGGAGTAATATAACCTTGGGTCTTTATTTAAAATGTTCAATGACCCCTTTAAATATTTTGGCTCTTGACAGATGGATTCATCTTGTTTATCAGCTGTTTTAAAAATAGCACCTTGACTTTCAGTTTTTTCCTTATGCTTCTTTCTAGTGTTGCCTTTAAAATATATATGTTGTGAAATATATAAACATCAGTATAGAGAGTAAAAACAAAAGAAACGTGTGAGTCTCCACTCAGGTTAAGAAATAGATTGTTACCAGTTATTCCCCCCGCCATTCCAACCTAAAACATGGAAGAAAGTATTGTTTCCCAGCAGGTTATTCTGAC
Source organism: Cabassous unicinctus (assembly GCA_029593785.1). Lineage (NCBI taxonomy): Eukaryota > Metazoa > Chordata > Mammalia > Cingulata > Chlamyphoridae > Cabassous > Cabassous unicinctus. The sequence continues at coordinate 2,200 of JAQZBX010085369.1, forward strand.
ATTATTAAATCTTTGACCTTTTGAAGTCACATGTTTTATATTTTATTTCTATATGTTAACTAAGGTAGGAGGAATAATGTTTAGTGACTCTTTAGATGTTACCTGTGATTTATAATTTAAGAGTACAAAATGTTTGTACTCTTGGTCGAAAAATATAATATAGCTTGGAAGTATACATCCCTATCTAGTTTGGAAAAGAAAGTATTAATGGGTGAATTCTAAAAATGCCAATTCTGCACCTCCATTAACTTGGGGCTATGAATAACATGCAGAACACTCTAGTGCTTTACATAGTTTCAAGCATTTTCATCTTTTAAGTTTTATATACCATATTTTTACATTTTTTTGTTTGCATTTCTAACTTTTTGTTTTCCCCCCTCCCTCCCTCAAATGTTTTGATGATTCTCCAGAACCAACGAAACGTATGCTTTCCTTCCAAGGGTTAGCTGAGTTGGCACATCGAGAATATCAGGCAGGAGATTTTGAGGCAGCTGAGAGACACTGCATGCAGCTCTGGAGACAAGAGCCAGACAATACTGGTGTGCTTTTATTACTTTCATCTATACACTTCCAGTGTCGAAGGCTGGACAGGTAGGAGATGTGGGAGTACCTGCTGGTGATTGTGGCCTCTGGGTGCTGAGCTTGAAAAATGATACTTAAATATCTGAAGTTTTTCCAGTAGTGGGTTTCAGCTGAGCCACCAACATACATCTGCTCTGTTGCCCACTTGTGACATGTGGCAGCCCAAATGCTAGTTTTTCTGCCTCTTTCTGTTATATTAACTGTATGACAAGGGTCCTTTTCTAGACTTTTGCACCTGGGCCTGCAGTTCTCTTAACTCTGTTCAGGTAATAAATGATTCTTATTGTAAGACACGTCAGCCAAGGGACTGAAATGTTCAGAAATGATGGTGTATATCCAGTGATAGGAGATGCATGTGTGCCTCAAGTTGCAGATAGCACCATTAAGTCTTTACAAGGTGTTATTTTTAGCAGTGGAAGTAATCAAAAGGGAAGATTTTGTGCTCTTGTCTTTGTAATTGTCACTCTAGTTTACTTAGACATTTAATGATGTAGTAAGAATTTTATCTCATAAAAAAAAGTTTTCTGATTTGAAATCTGAAATACCTCCACTTTTGAAAAACTTTCATTTCCAAAAATTTTCTTATTCTGCACTAGTTAAAAGGTTGTTCCATAACTAGCAATGGCAAGGGATCTTAAGCAACTGTGTTGCATGTGGGCCGTACCTTCTTCCTGTATCACATATACCCATGCATCGACAATTTCGCTTTTTCTAGATCTGCTCACTTTAGCACTCTGGCAATTAAACAGAATCCCCTTCTGGCAGAAGCCTATTCAAATTTGGGGAACGTGTACAAGGAAAGAGGGCAGTTACAGGAAGCAATTGAGCATTATCGACATGCATTGCGTCTCAAACCAGATTTCATCGATGGTTATATTAACCTGGCAGCCGCATTGGTAGCGGCAGGCGACATGGAAGGGGCAGTACAAGCTTATGTCTCTGCTCTTCAGTACAATCCCGTAAGTAAAATTTTATTGGTTATTATTTTCCCTTCAGGGAAACTCAGAAAGAAACACCGTTTGATAGTTCAGACACAGAAATAGGTTTTTACATGGAATAAAATGAGGAGTTTAGAAATGTTTGTCTACTTGAAATGGTGAAATTGTTTTGACCTGGTCTGTATTATATTAAAAAATATCATTTTATCTAGCACATTATATTGAAAAGTATAAAAATTATTATCCTTATTGCAAGAAACTACATCTATTTTTTATATACCCATAAAAATAAGGGATACATGACATTGTTTCTTTGGGCTGCTTTGGTTACATTTGGATAAATGTTGATAGGTGTTTGCGACCGTTTAATTGATTTTCAAGGAATGATGGATAAAGGGCATTATCTGTAAAATTAAATAGTTAAAGCAAGTTGCCAGTATATGGATCCGTGACATGAAAACTGGGCTCTAAAATTTGTTTCTCAATATCCTATTCTCTCTTTTTTTTCCAATTTAGATGTGGTAGGATTCAGGTGATAGTGTCTATGCCAGGCTTTTTGATTAGTTTTTTAAAATTACAGATGTTTTCTGATGAACAAGCAAGGCCCAGTTGGCAGATATTAAGTTCATACTGTGTTACAGTCTCTGAAAGATACAGAGGAAATAAGACTTGCCCTCAGAACTTTAATGTAGTTAGGGAAAGAAGATCGATATAAACTTAAGAGGTAAGTGATAAAAAGAGGGTTATGGGAATCTAGAAAAAGTTAGAATACATTCCCAAAGTACATCATCAATATTTAGTTGTGCTACAACCCTGGAAGTGGCTATAATAATTACTACCATTTATTGAAAGCCTACTGTGTGCTTTGACACTGTGCTAAGTGCTTCAGATGTTGATCTCGTTTAATTCCCAGAATGATCCTTCAAAGTAGGTGGTGGTATTTCCAATTTTACCAATTAAAAAAAAAAACAGACTGAGAGATTACGTAACTTTCTTGGAATCACACGACTCATAATGGCGAAGTGGGTATTAAATCCTAAGCCTGAATTTCCTCAAAGCAAACATTGAAGAGAAAATAAAGAAAAGATAAAATGGGGATGTAATTTTAGTCCATTATGTTTGAAGGTGCTATTGCAGATGGTGTTCTTTCACATGATGGCTCAGTAGAGTAGCCCACACCTGGCTGTCCCTTTTATGTTACGTTTAAATTGCCTTTTATATAATGGTTGTAACCATGAGTTGCTCTAAGTAGCTCTTTTTCTGAATCTGTAGGTTTTTGAACCATTGTTTCTGCTTTGATTGTGGATGAACAGCACTGAGAGCTACTGGCATCCTGAACATCATGTGTTAATGTTACGTTATTCTTACTGTCACATGCCCTACTTAAACAGCTGAGCTGTAGGAAACCGTGTATTTCTTGTCTTTGTTCTGCTCTTTGTTAAATTTGCCATGCAAATGTCATGTCTAAATATTTAAGAGTTTGTGTGTACCATGCTTTGCTAGGAATTGGGGAGATGCGTTGGAGAAGGGGAAGAGTTGTGGTTTATAATATAAAGACAGGACCCGTAAAGGAAAAAAAAAAAAAGTAAGCTCTTTGGATGATTATTGTTGGAGAGTATTAATCAGAAGATTTTCTCGAGTGGGTGCTTATAACCTAAGCATTCTGTAGGAAGGTAAATAGTAAGTAGACTTACTTGGCTGAAGTGGTGAGTCAAGTAGTAACAAGAAGTGAGTGTAGTAGAGGAGAGTCAATTGGTAGATTTAGAAAGAATAGAGAGGCTGAGGAGTTTGAATTTAATTTGAGAGGCAATTGAGAATTACTGTAGGTTTTTATAGACCTGATTTTCATGTGTGTGTATAGAAGTTTTGACCGGGGGCGGGGGCTATCTCTAGGAGGAAAGGCAGGAGACAGCTAATATCTTAGGAGGGGTAGTTATACAGGAAAATCTTATTCATTTCCCTCTCTTTTATTCATGCTTTTTTCCCTTGTCTGCAATGCCTTTCTTTGTCTATTAATAAAGCTTACATAGTTTGTAAGCCCCTTGAGGATAAGGATTCTATTAATTTCTTTCTTTCTCCTATAGTTCCACACACATTATTGAATTGAGTAAAGGTTCCCATGAAAATTAATCTGGGAGTAAAGAGAATGGGCCAGGTTTGAGAAACGTGATTCTCCTAGCAGACACTGTTTTGATTTGCCAGATGAAGCAAAATTTGATGAGATTTTGAACTTTAGGGAGAATGGTGGTGTCCTTGAATTTTTTAGAAATTAGCTGTATATGCATATAGGTTTGGATTCCCAAGCATGAGAATTAGATTTTATGGTTGAATTTTAATGTGACGTGTTTTGCCTTTTTCCAAATCTACCTTATTGACTCTTACCTTATAATAATCTTAAAGATAATCTGTTCTTAATATGGGTATTGTGTTAATTTGACTTTAGTGTGTTGTAATGGACCTAAATGATAAAATCTAAACAATATGGATAGATACACTGTCAGCACTGGATGGTGTCCGTCCAAGAGTGTATAGAAACTAGAGGATAAAAATATATGAGTTGGCTAAAATATATATCCATTATGGTCACTTTTGGAAAATTGTTGCAAGACTTCTGAGTATTATGCCTCAGAAAAGTCATAGGAGTTGGTAAAAGCCCAAAGACATATAACCACAATAATCAAGAAGTAGGAGGAGCTTGAATGAGCAGATTGGATTATTCAGCCACAGTCTGCCAAAACAGGGGTAATACTGAAAGCTTAGGGGAAAAAATACCATACAAAGTAGATAGCAAAATTATAGAATTCATTATGTCTGAAAGTATAAATAGGGTTAAAAATGCTTAAATTAATCAGAGGAGGCTAAGTCTGTAATAAGGTTAATAGTACCTATGAGGCTTTGAGGATTAGTGTTAGCCTTTTGTGCTTGAAGTCATGAGAGACAACCATACTCTCTCAAAACATTAGTTATTGCCCAATGGACAGTACTGGGTTGGGAAGTTCTGTGGCAGCCTCCTCTTTGTTGGCAGACTTTTGATTGACCTGATGGATAATATACAATCTCAAAAACTGTTTATCAGTAAAATTGTTTTCCCGATTCTGGAAACCATAATATCCTTGCACAAAGAATAGTATAGGTGATATTTCTTTGGCACAGTTGCCAAAATTTCACTTTCTGGAATTTAAGCCTCTTTCACCCACGGAACAGTTTGGAATGATAAACATACTCCCTAGTGCCATTGTTCTCTGCTTGTTGACTGATAGATTCCACTGACAAAGACATAATAGGACAAATAAAAATTAAGCTCACTGTTCTGACGTGTTTCTCATACTGATGAATGGGCTGGTGTTTCAGATGACTAGCAACACAAATCGAGCTGCTAATAAAAAGCAGAGTCAACTGCTTTTCATTATTCACCCACTCAGCTCTAATGGCACTTAATATTAATGAGTAATCGAGTGGCAGGTGCCAGAATTGAGACTTTGGTTGGATGGTAATCCTTTTGCCTGATAGTAAAATGAAGTCAAGGTTTCTAAATACGCCTGAGAGCCTAAGGGCAGGTTTGCTGATAGGTAATCACTGGCTAGATACTTTTTTCCACTATGGAAAATTTTTGGTCCTTGATATAGGAGTGATTCATTATAACCTTGAATAAAATAGTGTATTTGATTTTTTTTTTTTACATGACTGACATTGGGAAGGGGAGATACCATAGTAAGTTCCTTAATCATCTGAAACCAGTTGGGCCAAATGCATTTCAGAATTCAGAATTTTTAGGATTTTAGAATGGTAATAACAACATATATGAAACGGGAGGGTCTGGAGCAGCACCTTAACACATTTATATTTCTGTGGCAAAATGTGTTGAGTAATCACACTAAGTGAGATAAATTCTCTAGTTTCATGTCAGTTCAGGTCAGTTTTAACCAGCAAATGAGTGTTTGGAAGTTTCTGGAATTTCGAATTGAGGTTGAAGGATTGTGGTCCTGTGCTGTTTGTCAAGCAATGTCTTTAGTTGACAGAAGAGAATGACAGGGAGCTAGGCGCATAAAAGTGATTTTAAGATATTGTTGCTTAACAAAGCAGAGTATAATTAATGACCAAGTATCTCTGGGTTTCTAGGATTTGTACTGTGTTCGCAGTGACCTGGGGAACCTGCTCAAAGCCCTGGGTCGCTTGGAAGAAGCCAAGGTAGGTGTTTGATAGAACACATTTAAACATCAGTGTTTTGAAAACTCGTACTTTTTGCCAAGTCTTCAACTCTTCATTGAGCTATCTTCACAAAACAGTCCTAAGAAACTGAGGAAAAGTGACGGCATGAATCGCCTCAGACTAGAGCAGGGCCAGGCTTTGGCATATCTGTTCTAAATCTGGGGGTAAAGCAAGAACCTGAAACTTTTGGAGCCTTTCTGCTGAGCTAGATCATCTTTGTAACAATGGGCTCCGTCCTGATCTTATGTGGGAATAAATAACATTCCTTCAAATCTGAGGCTTGCCTGCTGGTGACAAGCAGAGCGCCTGTGATTTGGCTCAAGACTCCTATATGATGCAGGTGCCATTGAAAATGCTGCTCTTCTAAGTCCTTTGTGGCTTGTAAGTGGAGAAGAATTTCATCCAAATGTTACCCTGTAATACTGGCATTTAAAATTCTTATTTAACCTTCCTCCCTTCATCTTCCTCATCCTTTTTACAGTGGAAGAAAGGCTGTTAAAATGATGGCAAATTAATAATTGGAACATCCTTCCCCTTCTTGTTCCCCATTCCCTCCCCCAAGTTCCTTTTTCCTCTTTTCCAGTCCTGGTTGTCTACCTTCTTTTCTTCCTTACTTCCTTCTCTTATTCCTCCCCATCCCACCTCCTTTAAAAAAAAAGTCAGGATGACAAAGCTGGTTTGTTTGGGAAATGGACTGATCGAAAGAAAACTTGCCAAAGTGGAAAGGTGGCTTTTAGCATTGTTTCCAAATAATGGATTCGAATACCAGGTTGGGTTCTTAAAGCTTTTGGTGTAATTTAAAATTAAATTTACAAATGAAATGGTCTTGTTACAAGCCACCTTACGCAACCGCGCTGCAGGGGTGAGGAGTGGGGAGAAACCAGAATGCTTCTGAAACTCCCACCTGTTGCTCTGAGCCCCACGCGCATGCTAATGCGTGGAGTGTATGCGCAGCGTAGCTGTCTGTTTGACTGCTTCATCCAGGGAGGGAGAAGGCCTTTCAGCACCATCTAATGTTAAAAGGCACAAGTTTTAAGTGCGTAGCTCATAAATTCTCCTGACACTTTGGATTAACCTGATGTAAGTTTCCAGCTAATGAATTGTAATTGATCTCAATCTTAGCTGATAAATCTAATTGGTAATTTATAGATCAAATATTTGATAAGCTCCTATTAATTTTCACCCCACCAAGCGGACAGCTAACATGAATTGCACTTCACTGCAGCTTTAGAGATCGGTTTAGGCTGAGACATTGCGCCTGCCTTAGGTTGCTGACTTCTTTATTTCAGAGCTCTGGAGACACCTAGTTTGAAAAATGTTATTCTGTTTTTGTGAGAACTTAGTAAACAAGAAAATACTCTTGAGTGAAATGCAATGTATTTCTTTTGTAATCAGTGCATTTGAAAATTCAAGCCAGCATATTTCTAGTAGATGGAAGCAAAATAAAGTTGTCTTTGTAGAAAATGAAGAGCCTTTCTTCCAGCAAAAAAATCCCTGCTGTATGCAATAGCCCTGATTAACCCTCTCCCTTCTGCATGTTTCCCATGTTACAGACTTGAGACTGTCCTCATTCCCATATGTAATAGACATCCAAAGAATTTCAATTGCTTTGTTGAACTTTTACTAATGATCTTGTTTTTATTTTCTCTCTTGTTTTTGGTTTTTCACCATTGATATTGTATTTAGAAGGTTTCAGGTGGGTGAAACCTCCTATTCCATGCGTAAGGTGCCTCGCTGAAGGGAGCTCGAGGCCTGGATCTAGGGCAGACACACACCTCCTCCTCCTCTTCCAGCAAGGAACGCACCGAAAAGTCACATGATGAGAAATATGGTAACGGGTTTGTAACTGCCACAGCAAAACAATTTGCCTCCATGCCTGAATCTTCTGTCTTGTGGCTTCAGAAACAGCTTAAAATAATTTTATTTACAAGCAAGTTATGTAAGAGAATGTTTTATACTATAGCCACAATTCTGTCAAAGATAAGTAAAAGTTAATTAAGATATTAAAAATTGTTAGAGATAATTTACTAGTAAAAGCTTCTAACTCTTCTTGTTGTTCATTTTTTTTCCTTTTTTCTTCTTTGTTTGGATTGCAGCATTCTGCTCTTCTGATGATGCGCTGTGACCCTGCAGTAGCGCAAAGGCTGCGCAGCGTTAATGCGCAATGCGTGCGAATGAGCCCCTGTGAACGGTTGACTAGATGAGTAATCTGATTGACTGGCTCCCTCAGTCCTATTCTGTAGCCTTTTTGGATAAAATTGGGTTTTAACATACCTCGAGTCCAATGAATCTCATGAAACAAATATTCTCTATGGGCCTGTCTAGTAGATTAATGGATCTGGTTGGCCGTTTGCTGCGTCTAGGGGTGTTCTATGTAGCGCAGCAGTTCGCAGCGATTGCGCAGTGCGATGCTGTTAGGTTGCGCAAGCGATGTTTGCGCTCGCATTACAGGGACCTCAACCTAGGTGCAGTCCTGTCATATGAGGTTTCAGCTTCGGTCCCCTTTGGGAGACAGGGGCATTGTGAGAATGTAACCTATAGCCTGGCTTTATGACAAATGACTGACAGAAAAACATTTTTTTCCTCAGTAGCATAGTGAAGAACATTAGGGTGTAGAGCAGCACTTCCCAAAACGTGTTTCATGGTAGTCTTAATAAAATGCACAGTGAAAGAAGGGTTCCATGGTCAACTAAGTTTAGGGAATCTTGCATATACTATGGAAGGCTTAGGGAAGTCCCATGGTAAAGAAACTTGCTTTCTCTTTTCCTAGTTTGTTTGATCACCAAATCCTTTTTCCAGGGATACCTGTTAACACCTCATAGAACACACTTTAGGAAACGATGGGGGTGGGAAAACCTGTCCTTAAGTGGTACCCTCTAGCTATTGGTTAAAAACCTAACAAGAGCCCTTAAGTGTTCACATTAAGAGAAGGGCCCAGCATAGAGTCTTAAGGCAATTGACTTCCCATGTAAGTCCCAGTGGAAGGGTTGGTCATTGGTTGGCAGAACTGAACATGGTGGTTTGCACTTGGGTTCTGGTGGCGCAGGCGCAGGAGCAGCCAGCTGTGGCAGCGCATTAGTTTTGGCGCAAGCAAGCCTATGCTGCAGGGTCACTTTTGGCTGGTCAGAGAAGGAATAATGATATCACCTTCTTCCCCCCTCCCCCGATCTTTTTTTTTTTCCCCTTTACAAATTTTCCCTTTTCCCTTTACCTCCTTCCCCTCCCATCTTCTTCTTTCATTAACCCCTCCCAAGGCATGTTATTTGAAAGCAATTGAGACGCAACCGAACTTTGCAGTAGCTTGGAGTAATCTTGGCTGTGTTTTCAACGCACAAGGGGAGATTTGGCTTGCAATTCATCACTTTGAAAAGGTTAGTTGTTAAATTAATAATTAGTATTTATGAAGTGCTTATGTATGCATGGTATTTTTACTAGAACTAGAGAAGAGGCCCTTCCAAGTTACCTTATAACTTGATATCTTTGTTTCTCTGAAAATCGCAGTGTTCACTGGAGAGTATATGGTATAGCACAGTTTCTAGTTTTGCATCAAGAATGTACTTTAGTAATTAAAAGTACTTTTAAAAATTGGCGGCTTCACCTAGAAGCAAGGCCTTTTGGTGAAAAGGCTGATTCTAGGTCTGGGACAGTAAATGTACAAAGTTAGTATCTGGAATGCCTTGTCATACCAGATGCAAGGAATTACTTTAGGTCAGAAGGACTAGGGAGACGACTTGGAGAGACTCCCACTGGCTAAAGATGGGAGTTGAGCATCAATAGGAGTAATAACTGAAATATATTGGAACTTAACAAATATGTTCCAATGCATGAGTTTATAACTATGCTAAAAAGAAATTGTTTGGTTACTTTTGGAAGGTAAGGAGCAACTCATTTTAAAAACTGGTTTACCAAGGGAAGAATAAAGCATTTGTCGTCATCCTGTATGAACTTAATTTCATCAGCCCAGTAGTTGATGGGAGTAGTTTCTCTTTATGGAAGTATTCCAGCTAATAAATGAATTAGGAATGATAGAATTAGGGTATTGCCATTAATAGACTTTTATCAAAGGCAAAAAAAAAAAAAAAGAAACAACCAGACATTATAAACCTTATGATAGAAAAGAAGTAAACAGTTCCACCCATGAAGTAGTCTTTCAAAAAGAACCCAAATCTGCATAAGCTTCTTGTTCTCCCAATTTACAGGAAGTACAGCATACAGGGGAACATGTTAAAGGACACCATTGGGATGTAGTCAGCAAAATCCAAGCTGGGAAGCTTTATAGGACAAATGACCTGAGTTCTTCAACAAATTTCAGGAATAAAAATAGAGATTTAAATCAAACCATAATTGAAGGATTAAAAGAAACAAAGGCATGTTGACAGATTGCATTCTATGGAACTTATTTGACTCCTGATTCAAAGTTAGGGTTTAATCAGTATCCACTGAATGGATATTTAATATTAAGGAATTGCTGCCAATGGTTTTTAGGTATGATAATGATTATGGTGGGAGGAAAAAGCATTCTTGTTTCTGAGGTACATATTGAAGTATTTTTGGATGGAATGTTATGTCTGGGATTTGCCTCAAAATAATCTGGGAGGAGGAGGAGGAGTAGGTTGGGGATATAGATTAAATAAGATTGAACATGATATGTTAATTGTTGAAGATAGGTAATGGGGGCCTGGGGGTTCATTATATTCTCCTTTTTTAGTTTTGGAGTCGACATACTACTTAAGTATGTGCTGCTTTTTAACTAGAGTTGCCATCTGAGTGGAGATGAAGGGTTCTTCATGAATCTTTAATATATTCAGAATTACTCATTACCTTTACCTTTTCAGTGTTGATTAAGGTTTGCACTTATAGGAATACTTTGCTTGATCAGTGGTTCTTTACTTTGGTTGCACATGAGGAGGTTGTAAAAGATAATGGATGTCTTGGCCCCATCTTCAGAGGGTCTGGTTTAATTGGCCTGTGATGAAGCCTAGGTACCTTTTATTTTTTTTATACACTTTAAAAAAAAAATTATTCCCCTCTTGCTGCTTGTCTTCCTTTGTTGCGCCAGCTCACTGCGCCGTGCGGGCCCTGAGCTCACTGCACCACACGGGAGCTCCTTCACCAGGAGGCTCTGGGGATCGAACCCGGGGCCTCCCATGTGGTAAACGGGAGCCCAACCAATTGAGCCACAGCCGCTTCTCATTGGTACCTTTTTTTT
>JAQZBX010085370.1:0-13137 GCA_029593785.1 Cabassous unicinctus
AGGAACCCAAGAAGCCTGAACCCTGGCAAACGTCGGCAGCTGTCTTGCTCCAACACGTGACAATGGACTTTGGTGAGGGAAGAAACTTATGCTTTATGGCCTGGTAACTGTGGACTTCTACCCCAAATAAATACCCTTTATAAAGACCAACCCATTTTTGGTATTTCACATTAGCACCCCTTTGGCTGACTAATACAGTTGTCTTTGAATGATTGGTAAAATTTACCTATGAAACCATCTGGTCCCGGGCTTTTCATCTTTGGGAGGTTTTTGATGACTGTTTCAATCTCTTCACTTGTGATTGGTTTGTTGAGGTCATCTGTGTCTTCTAGGGTCAGTGTAGGTGGTTCATGTGTTTCTAGGAATTTGTCCATCTCATCCACATTGTCTAGTTTTTGGGATTCAGGTGTTCATAGTATCCTCTTATGATCGCTCTTATTTTTGTGGGGCAGTGGTAATGTCCCCCCTCTCATTTCTGATTTTATTTATTTGCATCTTCTCTCTTTTTTTGTCAGTCTAGCTAAGGATTTGTCAATTTTGTTGATCTTCTCAAAGAATCAGCTTTTGGTTTTGTTGAGTCTCTCTATTATTTTTTGTTCTTGATTTCATTTATTTCTGACCTGATATTTATTATTTCTTTCCTTCGGCTTGGTTTGGGATTGGTTTGATGTTTTTTTCCTAGTTCCTCCTGGTGTGCAGTTAGATCTTCAGTTTTAGCTCTTCTTTTTTAATGTAAGCATGGAGGGCTATAAATTTCCCTTTCATCACTACCTTTGCAGTGTCCCATAGGTTTTGATATGTTGTATTCTCATTTTCATTCATCTCAAGATTTTTGCTGAATTCTCTTGCAATTTCTTCTTTGACCTACTGATTATTTAAGAGTGTGTTGTTTAATCCCCATATATTTATGAATTTTCCTATTCCATCCATTATTGATTTCCAGCTTCATTCTGTTATCATCAAAGAAAGTGTTTTGTATAATTTCAATCTTTTAAAATTTACTGAGATTTTTCTTGTGACCCAACATATGGTCTAACTTGGGGAATGATCCATAAGCAATTGAAAAGAAAGTATATACTGCTGTTTTGGTGTACAGTGCTCTATAGATGTCTGTTAGGTCTAGGTCATTTATCATATTATTCAAGTTCTCTATTTATTTATTCTCTATTCAGATGTTCTCTCCAATAGTGAGAGTGGTGTATTGAAGTCTCCAACTCTTATTGTAGAGACACCTATTTCTCCCTTCAGTTTTGCCAGTGTGTGCCTCATGTATCTTGGGGCACTCAGGTTAGGTGCATAAATATTTAGTATAGTTATTTCTTCTTAGTGAATTTCCCCTTTTATTAATATATAATGACCTTCTTCATCCCTTATAATAGTTTTGCATTTGAAATCTATTTTGTCTTAGTATCGCTATTCAGCTCTTTTTTGGTTACTATTTGCATGGAATACCTTTTTCCAGCCTTTCACTTTTAACCTGGTTGTGTCCTTACACCTGAGGTAGGTCTCTGTAGACAACATATAGATGGCTCATATTTTTTTTAATCCATTCTATCAGTCTTGTGTCTTTTGATTGGGGAGTTCAATCCATTAACATTCAATGTTATTACTGTGAAGGCATTACTTTCTTCGTCCATTTTGTCCTTCAGGTCTCTGTTGTCATATCATTCTTTTTTCTGTCTTCTTACCCTTTAGTTTAACCTTCCTAATAATCTTCACTTCTAAACTCTTCTCCAAATCTCTCACCCTTGTTTTTTCCTTTCAACTTTCAGCACTCCCTTTAGTATCTCTTATAATTATGAGATACTTTTGGTAGCATATTCTATCAGTTTTTGTTTGTCTGTGAAGACTTTGAACTCATCTTCATTTTTGAAGGAGAGTTTTGCTGGATACAGAATTCTTGGCTGGTAGTTTTTCTCTTTCATTACCTTGAATACATCATACCACTTTCTTCTCTCCACCATGGTTTCTGATGAGAGGTCAGCACTTAATTTTATCAAGGTTCCCTTGTATGTGATGCTTTGCTTTCCTTTTGCTTCTTTCAGAATCTTCTTTATCTCTGATATTTGACATTCGGAATGGTAGATACCTCAGGGTAGGTCTATTCAGATTTATTCTGTTTAGGGTCTGTTGTCCTTCTTGGATATTGATATTTATGTCTTTCATAAGGGTTGGGAAGTTTTCGGTCATTATTTCCTCAAATATTCTTTCTTCCCCTTTTCCATTCTCTTCTCCTTCTGGGGCACCAATAATGCAGAATGTTTGTGCATTTCACATTGTCATTCAATTCCCTGAGACTCTGTTCCATTTTTCCCATTCTCTTCTGTTTCTGTTCTCCTGTCTTTTCCAGTTCATATGTTCTGTATTTGAAATCACTAATTCTGTCTTTGAGCAATTCAAATGTGCTCTTATGTGCCTCTAATGTATTTTTAATCTCTCCGTCATGTCTTTCATTCCCATAAAGTCTGTTACTTTTTATTGCAGGCTTTCAAATTGTTCTTTATGCTTTCCCAGTGTCTTCTTAATATCCTTTATTTCTTTAGTCATATTTTCTTTAAATTCTTTGACGTGATTTAGGAGAGTTGTATGGTTATCACTAATTAATTATCTTAAATCCTGTATCTCTTCAGTATATTTGGTTTGTTCCTTTGGCTGGACCTTCTCTTCCCATTTCCTAGTATGGCTTATAACTTTTTGTTAAAGTCTAGGCATCTGAATATGTTAGTGAATTTACTCTGATCGCCAATTTCTCTCTTGCCTGTTTTTTTTTTTTTCACAGCTTTTATTTGATATTTGGTTCAACTTATTCTAAGTCTTTAAAATTTCCTGGCTTAAGTTATCAAAATCGGGCCAGGGACTCACTAGTGGGGCACAGATTTTCTCCCAGGTGTTAGGATACAGATAGAATGAAGAAGGGTTTTGTCCATGCAATTTCCAGACTGGCCAGCAGATGGCGCTCATCAGAGAACCTTTCCACAGAGGTGATTCAGTCTGGGTTTTCCTGTGTTCTGTGTTGAATCTCCAGAACCGAGATTCAAAGTGGCCTCTGCTTGCCAAATTCACTGAAGGAAAGTCCCTTGACTCTCCCTCCCTTTTCCCTTGAAACAGCTGACAGGGAGGAAAATGTCTTTTATGCTCTCAGCAGCAGTGAGCCAGGGGTTTTACCCCAGCTTAATAACTTGCAGGTGGGGGAGGGAGCCCTTCCCTGCTGCTGCGGGGGCTTGGTTACTCAGTTTGTTGTTTTAACTTCTTGGTCTGTCTGTCCCTCACCCTCCTGGGAGTTGTGTAGCACTGTCCTGATCTACTGACCCCCAAAGCAGGTCCCTCAGGCAGCTTTTGGCTCTTTCTCTGTTGTTTTTGTGAGAGCATTGAGCTCTACCTGTTAGTCTGATGCCATCTTCCCACAGTTTCCTTGAAATCAATTTTAATAATATATTTTATTTAACCCAATATATAGAAAATATTATTTTAAAATGTAATCAGTATTTAAAGTTATTAATGAGATATTTCACTTTTTTTGGTACTAGGGCTTCTAAATCCAGTTTGTATTTTACTCTTACAGCACATCTTCATTTGGACTGGTCACATTTCAAAGGCTCATTTGCTACATGTGGCTAGTGGTTGTTGTATTGGGTGAGGCAGGCTAGAGAAATGGTTCTCAGCCACGTTGGATTGAGTCTTCTTTTTTATAACAAATTACTTGTATTGCCTTCTTACCATACTGAAATGGAATTTGTAGATACCATAACCTGTATTAGGGTGGGCTACATGGCTGGAACAAATAGACTCCAAAGTGTATAGTGACTCAAACAAACACAATAAAAATTTAGTTGTTACTTTTATATCAGTGCAGTGTGTATGTTCATGGTCAGCTGATGGCTTTCTTCATGGGACAGTACAGGAATGAAGGCGTCTTTCATTTTGTGGCTCTTATTATTCTCATTATCCATTTTGTGGTCTTATTATTATCTGCATCCAGAAAGCAGTCATGGAAAGAGAACATGGTAGGCGCATACTGCTTCTTAAAAGCTTTGACTCAAAGATGGCACACATGACATTCCATTGACTTAAACTTGGCTCACTCATATGGGTATCCTTAACAGCAGGGGACGCTGTGTGCCCAAGAAAAGAAAACTTCTATGCACATACTTAAAAAATAACATCTCAACATGTAATATATGAGAAATCAAAGGAAAGTAATTTATAGTAAAATATGTCTCTCACTAATATGCATTTCAATATTTTATAATACAATATGTATTTCTATCTACACTATAAGAAATAATGAAGTTGTTGGGTGCTTGCATCTGTATGTGGAGTCACCATTTATGTGACAAGTGTGAATGCTGCCTGATGCAGGGATATGGTATGAGTGATCAGACACTGAGTTGCTTTACTATAGTGACTTTTCTGTAATTGTGAACAATTGTTAGTAAAGTTCTGAACAAAGTAAAGTTTTATCTTCCTTTGAGTTATAGGGTACTATAGTTGCATAAATTCCATATAAAAACTGTTTAAAAATACTTTATGATTATATACAAAGCAGAGTTAGTGTCTAGGTTCAGATCATTGTAAATGGATTTTTTACTTATACTGAGTCTCTAGTAAGACATTAGGAAATCACATAGCACGTGGGACAATTCTTTGTTATATAGGACTGTCTGGCATGTTTGCAGACCTTTTGGTATTCCAGGTCCCTGGGATTTCCTAAGTGCCTACCAGGGAGTGGTGCCACCCGCATTCAGAACTTCTGGTTCAGAGCCAAGTTGTGGATGTGGAAAAAGGAAGGGAGCTGTCAATGCAGGGGAGACAGATCCAGAAAGGAAGCTGATCCCCAGGCCCCTGCATCACAAGCTTGTTGTGTGTTGTCTGGAACCCAGATTTGCACAACCTCAGAGCAAATACTCTTTCCACTGCCTCATCCTTATGTAAAGTTTGCTGGGTTCCAGGGCAGCAATTCATGTTCTAAAGAGTGTGTTTTAGACAAACTAGGGCGCTGGCTTTCCCTGAAGCCTTTTTATATTGATAGAACATGCGTACAGTAAAGTGCACAATCACAAGTTCACAATAGATTTTCATTATTATTTGCCGTAATTATGTTCTATAAAGTCCCTGCAAACACTGAACTAATGAAAACTCAACGACTGCTAGGGAAATACAGAGTTAGGTTCCTGTGAGCCTCTAGTCACAACATTTTTGTCAACTGATCAATATATAACTTTGTTTTTTGGTGTGTTTCTGTTTAAAGACACATTATTTAATACATCTTGTTATCCAGTAGCATTGACCTCAAAGCCAACAGCACTATAACTCATGACTGAATGAAGCTTACTAACACATATTTTCTCTGGAAGGCATGTGACACTCAACAGCACTCCATTCTAGTTTTTATTTGCATCTTGGGCCTGGCCCACTACATTTTCCAGTTGAAACGGTCTCAGTTACTGAGACCATTAAAGTTAACATCACAGAAGATTTGGTACAGTGAACACTCCTCTCCCTCCCTTCAGGGAGGAGTGGTGGCAGATGGGTGGGAGGTGAGACAGAATGGAGGGTGAGTGGGAGGTCTCTGGAACCAGACTGTCCTGTATTTGAAATGCAACTCAACTGTCTCCTCCCTATGTGACTTTAGATTAACAGTTATTTAACTTTGCTCAGTAAAATGGGGAAAATAATATTATACACTTGATATGGGTTTTGTGAGGATTAAAGAAGATAAACCATTTTAATCTACAGGATTTCCCAGCATCCCAAATTCTCCTCTGTGTGAGGGAAGCCAGGCAATACCCAGGCCCTTGGGGGAATTGTTTCATACCCCCAGCACTTGCTGGTGTTTACCCTAGTAAAGCTTGCTCTCTTCCTGAGAAACATTCTGGTTTAGTAGCTAAGGTCATAAAAATTTCTCCATTCTCTTACTTAAGACTATTTTCATTTATTTCCACTAATAGGAGGCGTGACATTTATTTTATTTAAGCTGTCACTTTATTTAGTTCCAAATAAGTTGGTTTTCATTATCTACCTTGCATGGAACTTCTGTTTTCCTCTTGCATTACCACATTTCCTTACTAGGTGGCACTCAGCACCCTGTTGTGGGTTGTCAATGGCTGATTGAGGGTCAGCTTCGTTTCCTTAGTGTTACAGTGCATCTAAATTTTGCCTTATTAGAGATATGAATTCTCTTAATTCATGTTTTTCTGAAACCTCTTACTGTTGTGAAACTGTAAAGAGGAAGAATAATAAATGAAAGCTGAAAATATCCCAGTCTAAATTTTTTTAAGTCACTTTATATTTTAGGTAATGAGGGTAACTCAATCTCCTTGTCAAAAGTTGACAAACATCTAATTTGCAGGTGTCTTTTT
This sequence comes from Cabassous unicinctus, assembly GCA_029593785.1. Taxonomy (NCBI): domain Eukaryota; kingdom Metazoa; phylum Chordata; class Mammalia; order Cingulata; family Chlamyphoridae; genus Cabassous; species Cabassous unicinctus. Next base: position 6,360 of record JAQZBX010085370.1, read on the forward strand.
TTTTTTCAATTTAACACAAGCATATCATATTAATAAAGGCACACTTGTTGGGGATGTCCAATTGGCCATCCAGACAAACCTCCCACGGTTTCATTCCATAGTGAGTGCTCCCAGAGAGCCTGACTCATGCTAACAACATTCACAAGAGACTCATGTAGAACACTCGCAATGCAGACTTCCTTTACATGATACTAAACTTGTGTGCTCATCAGCACGAGCTCTACCTGAAAGCAAATTTACCTGGGAAGCCAGATCTTAATCAGAGGCTGCTTATTAAACATGGTTTCAGCACAGGAGAGTCAGTTGGATGCTGCTAATGGTGGGGTAATCAGATAGACTGGCCATATAGATGGGTTCTCGTGGTGGGGGGCCAGGACCCTTTCTCCTGAGGAGAGCATTGGTGGTGTGCTGCCCACCTCTGCATCTCTGATTGTCCCTTGTTAATCAGACTCTGCACCCCACCCCACACTGATATGATCTCTAATTAGATACATATATGCAATCATTTTCAGTCAGTCTTGACTTGGGAGCCATATTCCTCTTTAAGGTGGTTTCCTGCTAAGGGCATGGCCTGGTAGTGTCATGTCCCACTTCAGCTCATATCCCATTGGCCAGGGTGGAAGTTCCCAAACTTTGTCAGTTCTCAGTGTTGAAGTATAGCCGTAATTTTGTCATAGCCCTCTTTGGCCACAGTTAAAACAACTTAATAAGTATTTATGTCCTAACAGCTTAGTAGCCATTTGAAAAAACAGCACACATAAATCAAAAGAAAAAAATATTTTAATTTCATTCTTAAATAACCACAGTTATCTCAAACTTGGAATCTGATTAGCTATCGCCACCCTCATTTTCTGTTACACATTGATTTTCATTCTGTATTTGCTTTTTATCCCAGCAACCACCCTAAATCCAGCTTCACAAAGCTATGGTGCCATCATAAAAAAGGTAGTGCTATTTAATGTTCATGTTGTGGACTATCTCAAGCTAATTGTAGGTACAGTGTCTGACAGATGTCAAGCATTGCTGTGTTTCCATCAGAAATTTAAAATATCCCATGGTGTCCGTTTGAGCTCTCTGTGGGGCTCTGGGTACCAGGTACATAGTATGGGAAATGTGGAGCTAGAACTTAATTATGTGCCACATCTAGCTGCAGGGAGACTGGGAAATTTCATCTTTAATCTGGGTGGCCTCTGCTCCAATGAATTAAATACTACTTAAATTTTTTTTATTCTCACAGGGCTATCTTATATCCCTATTAATAAGTTCTGGAAGGACAGCTGATTATTGCCTCCTTATAATAATGATAATAATGGTCACCATTTACCAAGCAGTTACCATGTAATAAGTAATTTACTAAGGTGTTTTTAATATATTTTCATATTTAATTCTCACAATACCTTTGGAGGTAAAGTATTATTCCTATTAGATGGATAAATAGACCGATAAACTTCTTTTTATAAAGGTTAACTATCTTGCCCCAAATCACACAACTCTTAAGTGGCAAAGCAGGATTTGAACCAGGCTGCCTGATTTTAGAGCCCACTCTCTTAACCACCATGCTATATTACCTTTGATATTTACTTACTACAAAAATGAAGAGAAATATTATGTATTTGGATTGGCAATATTTACTGTTCTATCTATGCTAAAATAATTAAATCTGTATTATTTTTTATACAGTAACTATTTTCAAAGGATTCAAAATTGAATTCTCAAAATGTCACTAAGCAAGCATGAAGGAGAACAGAGACTTGTTCAAAATAGTTCATGGTCAAATCTCCCATATTCTAGGCTGAGGTATATAGATAGAAAAGGGGGAGGCCAGTATATATCTCCTGACGTGATGTTAGTCAGAGTCCTTTCCCAGCAGGGGTGTAACATGAAAACCTTTTGCTAATATCCTGACTACCTATTTTTTTGCAGGAGGCCGAGGGAAAGACTGGGCCCCCATCATTACTCTTCCAGAGTTTGCCGGGTTCAGACACATCCCAGAGGAGGACTTCCTGAATGTCATGACCTACCTGACCAGCATCCCCAGGTAAGCTCCCTTCCTGGACACTGGAGCCAGCCCGAGTGTCCACTGACTTTATTTTGCATTTCCCATGCGACAGGGCTGGAGAGTTGAGATGGAATCTTCAAGAGAACATCTCACACTGGTATGTGACTTGGGCAGTTTCTCTCATCCATCAGTTGTGAGTGAGGCGTGTGGACAGAGACTAGAAAACAGAGATAACAATGTGTCAGGTTGACTGTATTGTTCACATGGGAGGTATTAATAAAAATTATTGAGTGCATGAAAAATTGGTTGAACAGCTGATGCTGCCTTTGTTCCTTTGGGTTCATTTCTCTAGATTCAGGTGGCTCTGGCTTCCTGGGTCATGGGTCTGGGACAGGTGGCCGTTGCTCAAGGAGCTCAGACCATGTAAGGGGTTTATTTAATTTATCTCCCACAAATAAGGAAATTAGGGGTCAATTTTATGGTTCTTATCATCAGATGGGGAAACTAAGGCATATAGCAAGGCGACAGCAAGGCTAGGAATAAAAGCTGTGCTGATGGCAAGCCCATGACAGAAATGTTTTCTGGCCTCTGCTACTTCTGTGCTCTCCAGCCCAGGTCTCAGTCACATCTTTATACCCAGGTCTCCGAGGAATGGAGTGTGCTGGGCCCTACTGCAGACAGAGACTGAACTGAAAGTAGGGTCCAAACCCTGATCCTTAGGTGGTGCTGTGTCCTCTCACAGACAGCCAGGAAGGGCCCCCCTCCAAGGGTTTGTATTGCTTTGCTTATGATATTATCCCTTACTTAACTACTGTGTGGTTAATAATTTACACAACAGCCGCATATATTCTTATTTTGCTTGTTTTCCATCTGCCTCAGATGATTTAGATGTAAGACCACAGCTTTGTGGTTGAAAGGGAGTCTGATGGCACCTGTGGAGACTAGGGAGGTTGCTTTAACCAAACCCTTTCCTTCTCCTGTCACCCCATATACCATGCTTTATGCAGACATGGGAGCAATGGAAAAGATGCTACAGCACATTTCTAGACTTGGCTCATGCGGGAACCTTTCTCACCACTCTAGGTCTGGCTAATTCTTATACATTCCTCTGACCTCTGAGCTCTGACCTCATCTCTCTGAGGAAACATTCCCTGAACCCTAACCCTGTTTCTACAGACTCTTTATTTCCACAGGGCCCTCAGCTTATCCCTTGTCTAACACCACATATATAGAAATTATTTTTACTTCTCCCTTTAGACTGTGATTTCCTGAGAGTAGGGGCCAATGCTGCTTGTTTTTTTAGAGACCCAACCTTAACACAGAGTAGGTTCCTAACAAATAATGTTGGTAGAATTTCCAGTTTTGACAGTGATTCATTCCAAACAAAAGATATTTGCTGTAGGGTGAAAAAAGGGACACTGGTAGAGAGAGGGGAACCCCCACTCTCTCCTACTCCTCCTCAATCCTACCCCTACCTTCCTGGGTTATAGGGAGGTGAACTTGGTCTCCTTCCTTGGCCCAAGAGCAGTTCTGGACAATGACTCATCAGAATAGCAACATGTCCTTCTGTGGGGAGCAGCAAGGATGACAGTGAACAGGGAGGTGGGCAACCAGTGGAAGCTCCCTCTTTCCCCACCATATTCTCATTTTACTTAAGTCCACTGTCTAATTTTACTATCTTACTTAGACTCCAGGGATGTAGTCATATGCTAAATTAAATCGGTGATTTTCATCTAGTATTTCCACCTTATTCTGAATCACACTGAGACTAGCAAACAGAGTACAGCATGCTTTGAAACCCCTATTTATAGATGGACAAGATAAGGAACTACTGCTTAGGCCTGATTTCTTCTTTCTACTTTGGTTCCTTGTATAATTATTTGTAAGCTAAGGAGTATTTTCCTTTCCTAGAATGCTGTTTGTCTCTTGAGAAAGAGCAGCTGTCTGACTAGTTATTCTTCTTTCCTCTTCCTAGTGTTTGTGTAACACATGCTCATTGTTCCTTTCAACATTAAGCAGAGACAAAGAGTAAGAAGCCTGAAAGGGGAATTTGACCTGCACCTAGATTTACAGTTTCCATTTCAGGTTCCAAAGAATGAAACCACCCTTGTTCGTTTTATGACTCCTATTTATCATAATTTACATCTTCCTGAAAATTACAGTGGTTACCAGGCACCAGAGCCCTTCCCAGGTTGCAAAATATTTTATAGGTAGTTGACAGAGGTCTCATGACACAGAACAGGAAAGAATTCATGCAATAGAAAAGAAAAATGACAGGATACTCAGGGAAGGGAAATATCTCTCTGCTTGAACTTAATAAGAGCCTCCCATTGTGACTGGGGTTAGGTGAGTCCAGAAAGGCTTCTCAGAGCAACTCATTCTTCTCTGATTGCCAAGAGTGTGTAGAGTTGTGTATTATAAAGGACCAAAAAGGTCATAAGGCAATGTTTTGAGCCTCAGGAAAGTTATTACACAACTCTGTTGTCATAGTTGTTTTGTGAAATGCATGAACAAAGTAAACAAAGTAGGTGCTCAGAGGAGTAAAAAAGTCGAGATAGGAAAAACAGGGAAAGCTTCAGAAATGAAGTAGCCTTGAAGGATGGGTAAGATTTCCACAGGTACATTTAGAGAAGGGTATTTCAGAGAGAGGACAGGCTGGTGCTTAAGAGCTTTGGAGTCAGCCCAAACTGGATTGGAGTCCAGATCCCACTACTCACCAGCTCTGTGGTCTGGGGCAGATGACTGGTCTCCATTCCCATCTCACCTGGGTTTTGTGAATTTTAAACAGGGTGTGTTTGTGGGGAATTACAGATCATCCAGGCTGACCAGAACGAGTGAGGCTCCTTTTCAGACAATAGTGAGAAATGAGAAGTGGAAAGCCAGGCTGGGGAGACATAGGGCAAGGCCTCTACCACGAAGTTAAGGCATTCAGGCATAATGAGCAGGGAGAGGCCATTGGAGATTTTTAGGAGGAGAGTGGCAAGCAGAATAATTTGTTGGTGGTGTGCAAGATGGATTGGAGGGAACAGGAAAAAGGAGGAAGGAGACAAGTTAGGGACTTCTACACTGGGGTGGGCGTGAAGCGGGAGTGAGCTAGCATGAGGGCAAAAGGACTGGATAGGAAGGGATGGGCAGGAAAGGCAGGCATTGGGGCAGGTGAGGGTAGGAGGGTGAGACAGTTTGAAGCTTTTTGTGGATCCTAGAAAAGATCATGTTCTTGAAGCTAATCCATTCTTGTGGATGTGGGACCCTTTGATTGCATTGTGGGACCCAGGGTGGGTCTTGCTGGAGTCCTTTGTAAATGGAAGATTGAAAACAGACACACAGAAAAAAGTGGCAGAGACAGAGAGACCCCAGGAGGCTGAAAGGGAGCTGGGAGGAGAGCGGGGCCATGTACCCGAGTACCCACAGCTGAAGAAAGTAAGCCTGAGATGAAGGCAGACCCAGACTGGCAGAGCCAGGCAGGATGGCCCCCAGCCGAGCTTCGGTGAGACAGCATCTCTGATGATGCCTTGATTTGGACATTTTCACAGCCTCAGAGCTGTAAGCTTTTAACCTGATAAATTCCCATTATAAAAGTCTACCCATTTCTGGTAGATTGCTCCCAGCTAAGCTAAAACAAAGGGGAAGGGAGAAACTGAGGATGATGTTCAACTTTAGGAATCTTATTCACAACGGGACCTTGTTGTTTTTACATTTCTGGACGTGTGGAATTCAGGCCCAATTCTAGTTTTGATTATTTTACCTTATTTTATTTGCCCCCTTTTCTGGTTCTCCCTTGTTAAAGTTATGGTTGGACAAGGGTTCTTAACCTTGCCTGCACATTAGAATCACCTGGGCAGTTCTTAAAATCCTGATGCACACAGGTCATCATTCAGACCAGCTGACTCAGGGTTTCTGGGGGTGGAACCCCAGCTTCAGAAGTGTTTTCAAAGCTTGCTGGATGATTCCAGCATGCATCTAAAGTTGAGAACCGCTGTGACAAAAGTGGTTAGGGAGGAGCTGTGGTGAGAAAAGGCATTTGAGATGAGCGGAGGAAGAAAATTTGGAACCAGATCTAGCTTTTGGATAAGATGAAGTGTAGGGAATGTGGGGAAGTTGAAAGCAAGACTGAGGGAGGGCTGTGCCCAGATCTTTTACTTTTGCCTTCATGGTTTTGTATCTCTTCGTTTTGGAATATAAGCAAAAAATTCAATTTCCTGAGCTTTCCTGACCCTGGGATTTTTTGTGAATTATTTGTAGTACACAAGGAACTAATCAATTATAAACCTCCCCACATGTATCACTATTATGTTTCCAATAACAACTGAGGGCCCATTTTAGCCTATCAGGTGCCATCTGCTACATACCTTGTACTACTAATAGCTTTCCCAGTTCAGAGTATAACAGCAGAACAAATCCTAGGTATCAGTTTCTCAGAGGTGATACTAATGCAAGGTATTGCCCATTTAAAACATGTCTCTTCTGGCTATAGATTGTAGCCAGGTTGGTTTAAAAGGCAGGAGTAGGGAAGCGGATGTGGCTTAAGTGATTGGGCTTCCGCCTACCACATGGGAGGTCCCGGTTTGGTTCCTGGTGCCTCCTGGAGAAGGTGAGCTGACGTAACAAGATGATGCAACAAAAGAGACACAAAGAGGAAATACAATGAGAGACACAATAAACCAGGGAGCTGAGGTGGCTCAGGCGATTGAGTGCCTCTCTTCCACGTGGGAGATCCCTGGTTTGGTTCCTGGTGCCTCCTAAAGAGATGAGCAGACACAGAGAGCACACAGCAAATGG
>JAQZBX010085371.1:0-13135 GCA_029593785.1 Cabassous unicinctus
CCCCTTGCCGCTTGTGCTGCTGTGTCCATTCGCTGCATGTCTTCTCTGTGTCTGCTTATCTCCCCCTTGCTGTGAGGTCTTGCTGCATCAGCCCACGGCGCCACGCGAGCTGGCCTGCCCTCACAAGGAGGCCTCGGGACGCGAACCCGGGCCTCCCATATGGTAAACGGGGGCTCTATCCACTGAGCCACACCGGCTTCCCTGAATGGTCTTTCTTTACCTCATTGCCTTCCCACCTTCCCCTGGGATAAAATTCAAACCAGAAAAGCTGTTTACAAACATTTCCAACCTCATTTCTCACAACATTGCATCTTTACATGCAATGGTTCAACAATTCTGAACCATTTTCAGGCCCCCAAATTCATTGACCTATCTCTCACTCCTGGAGCTGTGAAGATTCTCTTTCCCCTGAACTTTCTTTGCTTGGCTAACTTCTCTTTCTTCAGCTCCTGGTTTGGATGTTACATTTTCTGGGAAACCTCCCATGTCCCCTAAGGTGGGGCTATGGGCCCTTCCCATGCATCTTCACTCACCCTACCTTGCCAGGTTTGGCCCTTGGATTAGTGCAGTAATCCACTGGCCACCACTAAACTCTAAGTTCCATGATCTTCTGTGTTCTTTGGTCTCCTCTTCTCTAGTGTTCTATTTGAGTCACTCACTTCCAGGTGTATATCCCTTACGGCTCCTTGTTCTGGACCTTCTTCTCTGTAGAAACTATTTGGTAAGTGAAATATTTATTAAACAATTTGTTCCACAGCACTGTTTCTAAAGGTATCTTTCATGAAATACCTATGGATTTTGTTAAAATGTAGATCAGTGGGCACCACCCTTCGAGATTTTGCAGATTCTTGGGGTCCAAGAATCTGCATTTTTAACAAAATTCCCAGGTGATTCTTGTGTGTTTTGAAAATCAAGAACCAAGGCTCTAGGTTTCAACAATGATGGAGAAATTCCTTCTCCATTTTTGTGTTGCCTCAGACCAGTCAAAAACCCTGTCCAAGAATTTCTCAGACTACAGAATCTCCTTCAGGGAAGGGTTGCGGGGATCTGGTGGTCTTTCCAGGACAATTTCTCAATGCTGTCTAATCCTCCCCCCCTGGAGAACCTATCCTCCTGGGTCATCCTTGGCTCTTTCCCTCTCCAGGATTTTTTTTTCCCCCCTGTGTGTGCCAAGCACTTTGTAAATGTGATAATGAGGGGGTCTAATTTGCCATGCTAACAGATATAACAAGGGAGCTGAGTGGGTGGGGAGCAGCAGGGCTCCCTGGGACGGCAAATGGCAGCTGCTGCTCACACATTTCCCTCATTTCTTCTGCTACCCCTCTCTCAGCTTGAACTAATTAGGCTGCTAGCACTCCATAATGATGGCTAATAAACGCCTAATGGATCGTCTTGAGCAAACAAGCCTTAAGGGCTACAGCAAAACCTGGATTTCCCCATCCCTATGCCCCTTGGGAATGAGGCCGGTCCTGGGGGCCAAGACAGGTGCAGTCCCTCAGCAGCTCCTGGGGCGCCTGGGGCCTGAGCTTAGTAGATGGGGACCACAGGATCATCCCTCTGTTTGACAACTAAGGTCTTGGATTGGCCAGACCTGTATCCTGCTGCCAAGAGTGGGACCAGTTTCCCCCTCCAAGCCCCACATCACCTGATAACGGGAGTTGGAAGAGGGCAGTGTCAAACTCCCCTGAGGTGCTGTACTCTCAGAATAATCTGGTTTCAAAGAAGAGAACAGATGGATTGCATTTTCCTAACTTTTAGCTTGTTCCAATGTGCAAACAGTTAAGATCATAATGTTAACATTTTCTCGATGTTTTATGTGCATATAAAATATTCCTGAAGAATGTGCTTTTGAATGCAAAGTTTGATCCAATTACAATTTTATAGAGTTTATAAAAACATAAAAAGTATGTTTTCTGGGTGTCTGAGACCCTGTCGGCCTTTACAATAAACTTGGAAGCTTGCAGGGAAACATAATTGCCACCATGTCAGAGAGGGCCCTATGGAGCTTAAAATCATGAGCACATTATATAAATATGGAAACATCCCATAGTCTCTTGGGGTGAATGATATACTGATGAACGGAATTAAAAACAATCCTGTGGTCTTGGATCAGATTGGAAATGGTTGTTGTTTTCTGTCTTTGAAGAGCCAGGAAAAAAAGAAAAAAAAAAAAAGAGAAAAGAATCTTGCAAAATTAACTTCAGTGGTTTAAAAAGCATAATGTGGCTACATGCAAAGTCAGGCAGCTTTCCCATTAGTGAGGTAGGAGAAAGAGCTTCACAGAGAAAACCAGAGAGTAGAAGACCTTTTTCACCATAGGCAGAATGTGAAGGGTGCTTACACATGAGGCCTGAAGTGTATGGGATGCCCCCAGGAAGGAAAATGGGCTCTTTCTGGTCTCCTTTTCACTGTACCTGGGCAAATTACTGCAGCAACCTGGGCCTTGACACCTTGCTCATAAGAAGAGAGGGCTGGGTTGGAGGCTCTCTCTTGTAGCTCTAAAATGCTATGATTAACCTCCCCTCTTCCCCCTGAACTCATCACGAGCTGTCGGAATACATGAGAAAACTGTCGGCAGCACGTCTTGAGGTTGGATGGTGTCCATTAAATTAAAGGATGTCCGGAACTGAGACCAAGGCAGAGGACTGGCTTTTTGGAAAACACAGTTGCATGACATGTCTGTGTTTTAGTAGATTTCAGTAGACCTGCCTGCTGTATTTTCTGTTTCCATGTGTAAGTAGTTCTTAACATTAACAGCCTGTTCCCATTAGGGGATGTTGATGAGGAATAGTTCTTGATACCGTAGTGAGACCGTTCATGTGATCAAAAAGAGTAGTTTTGTTAAAGCAAATGTGGACTAGATTTCTTTCCAGGGACTGGTCTTAGCTAAGTAGCTTCCCTGTGGCATTCAGGTGCCTTACGGGAAAGAGAATTTTCCATTGCACACATCTGGGGCAGGTCCTCTACTTCTGGAGAAATCCAAGGTTGTCTAATGTCAGCTGCACCAACTTGAAGCTGTATCATTGATTTAGAGAATTCTCAGTTCCAGAACTCAGGGTTCCTGCCATGTTTTTTTTTTCTTTTTTTCAAGGAGGTGCTGGGACTTGAACCTGGGACCTTGTACATGTAACCACTGAGCTACATCCGCTCCTTTCCTGCTGTTTTGATATAATTCTGCTGGCAACTTCCATATCCATGTGGGGAGTTTGAGGAGACCTGTGGCTGGAGCCAAATGAGTGAAGGAGGGTGTATTCATTTCCTAGGATTGCTGTAAAAAATCACCACAAACCCAGTGGCTTAAAACAACAGAAATTTATTCCCTCACTGTTCTGGAGTCTGAAATCAAGGCATCACCAGGGTCATGCTCCCTCTGGAAGCTCTAGGAGAGGATCCTTCCTTCCCCTTCCAGCTTCCAGTGGACCCCTCCATTCCTTGGTTTATGGCAGCATAATCTGCCTTTGTCTTCACGTGGCCTTCTTCTCTGTGCTTCTCTGTCCTTTCTTCTTACAAGGACACAAGCCATTGGATTTAGGATGCACCCATATCCAGTATGATCTGATCCTGATTTTTAACTCATAACTTCTGCAAAGACCCTATTTCCAAATAAGGTCTCATTCCGAGGTTCTAGGTGGACATGAATTTTGGAGATACAGTATTCAACCCACTACAGAGTGAGTAGTAGGAGATGAAGCCAGACAGAAAAGTAGGGTCCTTGGCTGTTCCTGAACCATGCCAAGCACATTTCCTCCTCCCGGCTTTTGCACTAGCTGTTCTCTTTGTCTGAATGTTCTTCTTCCAGGTATCTGTGTGGCTCTCTCACTTCTTTCAAGCTTTCCTAATTATTTGGGGTCTTACAAGTTAGTAGCAACAGCTTTGGCATTTATTATAGGTGAGATGAGAGGCCCTTGGAGGATTTTGAGCAGAAGAACGACATGGTCTGACATATATTTTATAAGGTTCCTTCTAGTTGCTGTGTAGAAAACTGTCTGTAGACGGTAAGGGTAAAAGGAGAGACAGTTCTGTGGTGTTGGAGGTAGATGAGGGGAAAGATGCTTGGAGTTGGAAGTAGTGAAAATGTAGGATGGGATCAGATTCTGGTTATATTTTGAGGTAGAGCTGGAGTTTTGGTCATTTAAGTTTGAGATGCCTAGTAGACATCCAAATGGAGGAGTTGACTAAACAGTTTTGAGTTATGCATCTGGAATTAAGGAGCGAGGCCCAAGCTGGAGATATATATTTGAGAGTCACAGCAAGTAGATGGTATTTAAAGCCATGCTGCTAGATGAGTTCACCTTAGGAGTGGAGGAAGACAAAGGAAAACTAAGGACTGTGCCCTGGGACTCTGCATCATTTAGAGGTTAGAAAATGAGGAGAATCCAGCAAAGAAAACTGAGATGAAGTAGCCAGTGAGACAGAAAGAGAACAAGAGAAAGTTGTGTCCTGGAAGCCAAGTGAAGGAAGATTTCAACATGGAGGGAGTGATCAACTGTGTTAAAAAGGATGAGGCTTTAGGACTGTGGGTGTCACTGGTGACCTTGACAAGAGAAGTTTGGATGATAAAAGCAAGACTGACTGACTGTCCCATGAAGAACTCTGGGTCAGGGAAAAGAGCCATGGTGGAATCCACCCCTTCCCCACTCCCACCCCTGTGGACCTTCTGTGGTCCAACCAATCATAGCAATTTCACTCCACTTGCCAGTGAAGGTTTAGTGGCCACGTGACCTAATTTTGGACAATGAGACCAAAGGGGATGTTGGCTGAGGGGAGAAAATGTGTCCTCATGCTTAGAAAGGAAAAGTTGGGAGAGATATGCTTTTCTTTCTCTTGGTTTCTGGATATGATACCTGGCCAAGCAGAATGCAACTCTGAAGAGGGGTACTTTTTCTGTCTGAGCATGGGAAGTTCTACCATGGTCGCTTCTTTCAACTCCATCTCTGAGAAAGGAAGCACGAGAAGTGAATGACTCAGTCTTGACTATCCTGTCTCCTAGGTTTGCGAGCAGAACTGCAGCTTCCCTGCTAGTCTCTACTAGTCTCGCAATCTCAGGTACCCACCCAGTTGATGTTCCATAGCCCCTCACTTTCTACCACTCTAGGGAATGCACCTCACAACCTCTTTACAGTTTAAAAAGGGAACTCCTGAAGTTTGAAAAATCTTTCAGGCCCCAAACATTGAGAATTGCATGGAAGAATCTTAGGCATCAAGGTGGCCCCTGGAGACTTATTTTGGAGATAAGGGGTTCACACAGTGAGTCTCAAATATATCACTTGGAAAGAGTTATCTAGTCTCCATTTTCTTAAGGCCTTTCCATCTTCCAGGCAAACTCCCTAGAGGCTCTTTAGACCAAAGCATTTTATAGGAAGCTAGAAAAGAAGTTCTTGGAAACATTCAGAGAGGCCAACTACGTAGGGGCAAGCAAGAGGTGAAAGATTTTTGTTCCAAAGGAAGGAAGTATAGTGGAGGATGCTTTCATTTAGTCTGCGATGACAAGATAAGAAATTAATGGATTTAAGCTGCATCAAGGAATGCTGAGATAACAGTGGGCGATAAAACTCCCGACCAGATGGTGCTCCGTGCAGGGAGGATCCCTGGGCTCCAGCCCGGCCTCTCTTGGAGGCCCAGTGCTTCCAGAGCAATAGCAAGGGCAACCTATGGCCTTGGGTGTGGATGGGAGTGGACAAATCAACCTTCAGAGACCTGTGAAAGGAACCCATGCCATTAGGAATGTCTGTTCCAGCCTGGGGACGTAGAGGAATCAATCAGAACTGACCTTGTCCAGGGGATTTGCTTAGTCCCTTCATGAGATAGAAAAATTCTCATGTTCCACATCAGGAATCCATGATTTCCCAAAGTGAATTTCCAATGAATTGACACAATTTACTAAAATCACTGGAATTGCCCCACCTGGTCTTGAGAGCTATGGGGCAAGTGGGATAAAGGAAAACACAGGAGAGTTCCTCCTTCTGAAGCTTCTCTCTGGACATGTTCAGCTTCCAATTCAGTTGTCTTATGAGTGGTACTTGTTGACAATGTGGATCTGCCTTCTAGAAACAAGGGTGGGGCATCCATATTTGTTTGTTCAGCAATTTTAGGAAATGACTTCTGGCCTCTTATGGCCCTCACCTTTTTGAATCTCTTCTATCCAGAGTGGGTAATTTTGGCTAAATTACAGTCCCATCACTCTCTGCATGCCAACAACAACAAAAAAGCCAAATAAATGCAGTAAGTGGATTTACAGGATGCTTTTGGCAATGGCCAGCATCTCTAGAAGCTGTCAAAACAAGCATCTTCATGGAGTGGTGCAGATACTAACCAGACCAGAGCAACTCAGCAGAATTCTTTCCCTCAAAAAGTTATGGGAGAGGAAAACTTCATAATCCTGATATTCTTTCTTAACTCTTGATAAGATTTAGCCCCCCCCATTCCCCAATGATTGTGACCCTACCTGGGCCTTCCTTCTTTATCTCTGCCACCTCTCTTCCGAAATACACCACACTATGGACTGTGGGGGGGAAAGCCATTGAGAAGAATGACCTTCCCCTCCTTTCTCTTACTCCATCTAGTAACTCCCCTGAAGCCCACCCCGAGGCCCTTACTCCAAGCTCTGGAACACTAGAGTAATTTGAACCTGGCATTGGTGGTTAGTTTCGTCTGTGTTTACAGATAAAAGACAAGCTGCAAGAAACAGGATTGGATTTGTTTTTTGTAAGTCAAACCAGCTGTGATCTCCTGTCTATGGCTGCTTCCTTTGCAAACGCCAAATGTGACTTGTGGTCGGAACCACTTTTCTTCCCAGGGAGTTGTTTTTCTCCAATGTAGTCAGTTTTCCTCCTGTGCTCCTTCCCTCATCAACTACTCCCCTGCAAGTGTCCCTTTGCTGGGGCAGCCTGTGCACCACCCCCAGCCTGCCCCCTGAAGAGAATGCTCCAGCCCCGGGGTCACAGCCACTCCTGGAAAGCTGCAAGGCTGGGCTGGGGGTGGGATGCTCAACTGGAAGAGGTGCCCCTCCCTCAAATCTTCCCTTCCCCTGCATCTTTTAGAAATCAGCTTGAAGTTCATTGCCATGAAGTTCTAAAGCAAGAATCACGTTTGGAAGGAAAACAAAGAGAAACACTTGGCTCAATTTACCATTCATTGGAGGGAGCATCAGAGTGACTATATGTATTTATGGACAACTGCATTTGAAATTAGTAATAATTGAATATTCATTAAAAAGTAAACTTTTGCATTCAGTTTGGATGTTATCCATCTCTTCTTCCTCATTCGGATGGAATTTCCTTGGGAACTGGGGCAGCGTCATCTTATCTAGGAAGTTCCATATCCAAATTTCTATTCAGCAAATATTTTTTGAACACCTTCTGTGTAGCTCGTTTCACCATATAGATACAAGTTAATCACCCCAAGAACAGAGATATGAAGAAAATGCAGTAAATCATTAGGTAGTGGTAAGTTTTGAGCATTTATTACCTTTGTTTTTAAGTTCATTTATTTAATTGTAGGTTTATATGATTTAATTTTTAATGATGACTGGGTTTAAAAATCAGTGAACAAAATTCCTGAAAATTTGAGGACTGGTTCTCATGAGCCAGTATGAGTCTACTCTAGCGCAATATTGGTATAGCACAGGTAATAGCTTGGTGGAGTGTTTGGTGGATGTCATAGCCGATGAGAAAGCTTTGATAGCACTGATGATGATTTGTCTAGACTTGATGTTCTAGTCACATTCTAGTTTCTTCTCAGATGGATCTAACCTTAGACACCCAAGCTGCTAGGAATCCCAGGCACCTGCTTTCAAAGCCCTCCACATTATCCTTAAATGCTTGAGAGCCTTAAAGCTTTTCCTTTAGGTTTGTTCCTCTTCTTTACGCAATCTCCTCCACAACAATGCTATCCATATGCAGATTGACATATCTAGCTCAGACCTCTCTGTGGAGCTCCAGACCCATAAATCTAAATGCCTCCTAGACTGTTTCCTTCTATATGTCTCCATAGGACCTCAAACTCAAGTCTCAGAACAAGTTCCTTCTCTGCTGTGAAGCCTGTTTTGATGACAAGCATAACAACTAGTCCATCTTTTGTGCTCCCACTGCATCTTGCTGCAATCACATGCATACCTATGATCTCCCACTATTAGTCTGGGAACACCTGAAGGAAGAGACCTTGTTTATCTGTGAATATCTAGCTCTAATTCCAGTGCTTGGCATCAAGTAGATAGATGAATGGATTCTCAATCCCCAGCCAAAATCTTCTGTGATTTTTTTAAAAATTTCAAACATCAGTATATACCACATGGTTTCCATCACCCCTCTTCCACTGAGACTTGCTTATCAAAGCCATCAACAACCTCCATGTAGCCAAATTCAATGGAAATTTCCATAGTCACATCTTATGTGTCCTCTCATCATTTGGCTTCGTTTACCCTTCTTCTAGGCCTTCTTAAAGATTTCAGGGGGTCCATGAGCTTGAATTGAAAATTTAAAAAAACTTTATTCTTGTGGGGTCGTGTTGGTGTGGGTGTGATGTATTGATTAAGTAACACACAGTATAGTGTGGACTTAGTAAGGGGTCTGTGGTTTTTACCTGACTGGCAAAGGGGTCCATGGAACAAAAAAGGTTAAGAACCCCTGTTCTAGGCTTTCATGATATTGCACTCTTCTGGTTTTCTATCTGTATCATTGGAAAGATTTTCAGTCTTGACTGGAACTACTTCCTTTCCTTGACCTCTAAATCTTGGTTAATCTCTAAATCTTGGAGTGTCACAAGGCTCCAACTTAGGGCTCATTTTTTTTCTTTCTCTACATTTCTCTCCTGCATGCTCCTATCCAGTTTCACCACTCTAATTAAGATCTATTTGCTGCTCTTTAATTTATATCTCTGCCCACTCTTTAAACATCTGGTTTATATTCTACTGCTTGCTTGATTACTCCATTAGATGTTTGATAGGCATCTCAAATGTAGGTTAGATAAAAAGAAATTACTGATTTTCATCCCATCTCACCTGTTTCTCCCTTAGCCTTCCCTCCCTCAGTATGTGGCTTTACCATTCACTGAGCCTAAGACCTAGGAGGAAGCCTTGAGTTCTCCCTGGTTTTCATATCCCCGCATTCATTGTTTTATCTCTGTAATTCAGATCTTTGCACAGAGTAGCAATAAAAAATATTTGTGTGTTGAACTAATATCTTATAATTTAATACATGGTAAAATGTGTGCCTAGTTCCAAATAATTTATAAATGAAGAATGGGAAAATAATGCTGCTGATAAGTTTGTTGGCCTTTTGGTCTTAGACTTGATTAATTATTCACTTAGAATTGTCATTGATGACTCATGCATAGTTGTGTTAGTCTTCCTATTTTTCTTGTTGAGAGCCTGTTTCTTCTATAGTGGCAAGTAGGAGGTTGTGGTAAACAGATGGGAAACATTTGTGTGCCTACTCTGCATCACTCCAAAGTGTGCTGATCTGGTTAGGAATTATCAGCAGTGCCCTCAATGAATTTAAGTGGTCTGACTTATTCCGAGGAAGATTCACTTGAGTCCTAATGTTTTACTTATACTTCATTTGCCTTTTTGATAATACACAGCAGGTGTAATGAATATCTGATGTGACTTAAAAAGCCAAGACATAATTCTGGTCTTTAAATAGCTGAAAGATCTAACTGCAGGAATAGACACATGTGCGCATACAGCAATTAAGTACCTGTGCCAGCTTTGTGCTGTGTCAACCTAGCTGAGCTGCACCAGCGTTTCTCAGAATTCTCTTTCTCTAGAGTTCCAGGTTGGCATTGGCTGCAAGTGACATTTTCTGTGTGATTTAGAAGGTGAAAGCAGCATATTTTTTCATTATTTTAATTTTTACCGGGAGGTCCCAGGGATCAAACCCAGGTCCCTCCATATGGGAGACGGATGCCCAACCATTTGGGCCACATCCGCCCTGCAAAAGCAGCATATTTTTAAAAAACAGACTTTATTTTCAGAACAGTTTTATATTTATAGAAAAATTGAGAAGATAATAGAGATTTTGCATATACCCCACACCCAGTTTCCCCCCTATTATCAACAACTTACATTAATATGGTACATTTGTTACAATTAATGAATTGTGTCAATGAATGTATCAATACATTCTTATTAACAAAAGACTGAGCTTTATTCAGATTTCCTTAGTTTTTGTCTAATGTCCTCTTTCTGTTCCAAGCATCCCACCTAGGATACATTACATTTATCATCATGTCCCCTTAGTCTCCTCTTGGTTATGACAGTTTCTCAGACTTTCCTTGTTTTTGATGACCGTGATGGTTTTGAGGAGTCCTGGTCAGGTATTTCATAGGATGTCCTTCTGTTGGAATTTATCTGATGTTTTTCTCTGATAAGAGTGGGGTTATAGGTTTTGGGGAGGAAGAAGAGAGGCAAAGTGCCACCCTTATCACATCATCTCAAGGGTACATACTATCAACGTGACTTATCACGGTTGATGTTAACCTTGATTACCTGGATGAGGTAGTGTTTGTAGGAATACTGTTTCTCCATGGTAAAATCAAACTTTTCTTACGCATTTCATACTGTACTCTTTCAAAGAAAGTCACCATGTACAACCACACTAAGGAATGGAGAGTTATATTCCCCCTCTTTGAGGGTTGAGTATCTACATAAATTATTTGGAGTTCTGGAAAATTTGACTCATTTCTTCCATTTTTTATTCAGTCACTTATTTATATCAATATGGACTCATGGGTATTTTGTTTTATACTTTGGGTTATAATTCAATATTACTTTATTTATTTTGTTGCTCAAATTGTCCTGCTTTAGCCACTGGGAGCTCTTTCAGTTGACTCCTATATCCCTTTAACATACACCCATCGATATGTATTTTTGTTGTTTTTGAGAATTTCCTTACTTTGTTGCACTACAAGATTCTCCAGCCTTGTATATTTCCTGCCCCAGTCCTAGAATCAGCCATTTTCCTAAGAAACCCTTGTTCCTTCTATTTGAGAATGAAGTTAGAAACCAAGATCTGGGTGCTAGGTATGCTCATTGTTACTGGAGTATTGTTGCTTCTAGGCTCTCTGAGCTGACAGAGCAAGGACATATAGGTATATATAATAGTCCATGAATATACATACATCTATAAATATTTCTACGCATAACCATCTGTATCTATATTAAGCTAAGTATGAGTTCACACTGACATCTCCAACTCAAATCATTCTAGACTCCTCTCCTTGCTTATCTGTAAATTCTCACTCCAACAGTGAGAAACCTGGCTCCTGCTATTTGCCACTTCTTTACTTAATTGTTTAATTCCAGTATACGTATATAGCAGTATAATAATTTTTAACCTTACCCCTGTGGAAAGCAACTTTATCAGATAGAGTACAGTGCTTCAGAGCAGTTCTTTTTGTCTTTAATCTTGCAGACTACACTCATTTCCAAAGTTACTTAGGCCAGTACCTTTTCTTTCCACCCTCTTTGGTGATATTGTTTTGTACATTTGTAAAACATTTAGGTTCTCTTCTCATAGTCTGCATTCCTTCCTGGGATCCCCTAACCTCCTAAATGATTTGATTTATTAAAAATTTGCATATATTAAGATTTACTCTTTGTGCTCTAATGTTCTATGGGTTTTGACAAATGTCATGTAGTCACCATTACAGTATCATACAGAATAGTTTCATTGCCCTAAAATCCCCTGTACTTCATGTATACAACCATGCTCTCCTCCCCCAAATCCTGGGAACTACTGATCTTTTTCCTGTGTTTGTAGTTTTGCCTTTTCCAGAATGTCATATAATTGGAAACTTCCAGGATGTGGCCTTTTTAGACTGCCTTCTTTCACTTAGCAATAAGCACTTAAGGTTCATCCACGTCATTTTGTGACTTGATAGCTCTTTTATTTTATCACTGAATAACATTCTGTTGTATGGATATACCCAGTTTGTTTCACCTATTAAAGGATATCTTGGTTATGTCTCATTTTTTGGTGATAATGTCTTAGTTTTCTGACTGCTATGATAAATACCACACAATGGCTTGGCTTAACAACAGGAATTTATTGGCTCAAGGTTTCAGAGGCTAGAAGGCTTGCTTCCTCTTGGGGTCAGTAGCATCTGGCTGGCAGGCAATCCTTGAGCTCCTTGGCTTTCCCATCATATGGCAATGTCCTCTCTTTTCCTTTCCAGGTTCCCTTGACTCCCAGCTTCTTCACCACAGGGCTTTCTCTTCAAAAAGGCGGCCAGTAATAGGAATAAGGAATAAGGCCCATCCTCATTCAGTTGGGCCACAACTTAACTAAAAATAACGTCTCCAAAAAGTCCTATTTATAATGAGTTCGCACCCACAGGAATATGTTAAGATTAAGAACATGTACCTGCCCCCCACTCCAGGTATATAACCCAATCTGCCACAGCTCCCATAAACATTCATATGCAGGTTTTGGGGTGGGCATAAATTTTCACATCAGTTGGGAAAATATCTAGAAACACAATTGCTGGATTGTATGGTAAAATCATGTTTAACTTTGTAAGAAACTGCCAGAGTGTCCTTCAAACTAGATGCACTATTTTGCATTCCCACCAACAATGAATAAGAGTTCCTCTTGCTCTGCATCCTTGTCAGCATTTAATATTTTCAGTTTTTTTATATGTTAGTTATTTTAATAGGTGTGTAATGATATCTCATTGTTGTTTTAATTTGCAATTCCCTAATGGCAAATTATGTTGAGCATCTTTTCATAAGTTTATTTTCCATCTTTGGTGAGGTGTCTGTTCAGATCATTTGCCCAGTTTTAAATTGTGCTGTTTGATTCTATTACTGTTGAGTTTTAAGAGGTTTGTATATTTTAGTTATCAGAGATGTGTTTTGAAAATATATTCTCCCACTCTGTGACTTCTCTTTTTTTTTAATTTTTATTTTTTAAAGATTTATTTATTTTATTTATTTATCCCCCCTTGCTGCTTGTGCTGCTGTGTCCATTCGCTGCGTGTCTTCTCTGTGTCTGCTTATCTCCCCCTTGCTGTGAGGTCTTGCCGCATCAGCCCACGGCGCCGCGCGAGCCGGCCTGCCCTCACAAGGAGGCCTCAGGACGCGAACCCGGGCCTCCCATATGGTAAACGGGGGCTCTATCCACTGAGCCACACCCGC
>JAQZBX010085372.1:0-13130 GCA_029593785.1 Cabassous unicinctus
GAGACGGACGCCCAACCATTTGAGCCACATCCGCCCCCTAGACCCATACTTTTGTTGCATAAGAATCACGTCAGTGGCATAGAGCAAGGAGCGTCTGTGTACCTCGCCTGTCTGCCAGTTGCCGGGGGTTGTCTGCTCTGGCTTGGCCCAGCTGAGGCCCATGTGTCTCTCACCCTGCTCCGGCGGGTGGTTTAGTGGGGTTATGCCCTTCTCCCCACAGTGTCAAAAGAGCAATAAGTCTAGGTGCACGAGAGCTTTTCAAACTTTTGTCATGTAATGCTTACTGATATTCCATGGCAGAGAGCACAGATACAGGGAAGGGTGAAGACCTGGAGCCAAGAAATGCAATGTATGCTAGGCCTTTTATTAAATATACTAGATATAGGCAAATATAAACATACTAATCTAGAAATAGGTCAAAAATATAGGCATAGTATAAATTAAAAATGCACGTATAATTGCTTTCCTAAATTCATTCCTGAATCAGAATCTTGATAGGAGGTGCCTGATATTCTGACTCTTATCATCAAGAAAATTTGGATGTAAAATAAAAACCTTTTGAGCATTATTTTGATCTAATCAAATAGATACAAATGTGTATATATATGTACACGCCTCCAGTCACCTTGGAAAAATCAGGCCAACTAAAAGTTTTTTCCAAACAGGCCCTGGAGCTTTCCTCAGGGTTTTTTTTTTTTTTTGCGTGGTGGGGGGGGGAGTGGGAGGGGGTAGGGACAGTTTTATTGAGATATATTTCACATACTATACAATTCACCAAATTAAAGGGTGAGTTTCAATGACTTTTGAATATTCATAGATTTGTGCAACCATCATCACAAATAACTCTGGAAAATTTTCATCAACTCAAAAAGAAACCCTGTGCCTTTTAGGTGTGACCCCATCCCCAACCTCTTTTTCGTCAGTTTTTGAGGCAAGGTTTCTGATAATTTTCAAAAGACATTTTTATTTCTTTGGTTCCCCGGAGTTTTGGAAATCACTGCATTAGAGCACTTACCACATTACAGAGTCCTATTAACCGTTTCCTTTTCTGTGTCTTCTATGACTCTGTGAATTCCCTGAGGACGAAAGGCCATGCCTTACTGAACTTTCTATCTGTACTCTCAGCCCGATGCCTAGTACATCCTGGGGTTCAAACAATGAAGGACGGAAGGAAAGAAGGAAAGAAGGAAGGGAATTGTCATCAGAATTTTTGGTTTAATCTGAAAAATATAGGCAGAAATAAAAGCTCCACAAGCTATTAAGGCAAATATTCGTGAAGTGAAGAACAGTGCTTTTTTTTAAGGAAAAGAAAAATTTGAATTTTGAAGGAAATTTTTTGAACTAGCACCATCCTGGAAATTCTGAGAAATTTCCTTCAGAATTCCTATGGGATTCTCCATTTATATCATCACTCTTTGCTAGTTTTAGTTAAGATAGGTATTTGACCGTGGTCACAGAGAGACCCAAAATAAAAGTGGCTCAAACGAGTTAGAAATTTATTTTTCTCTGACACAACAATCCTAAGTAGATGGTCCGGCACTAATGAAGAGGAACCTCTCTTCATTAGCACGGCCTAGGATGGCTCCCCAGAGTTTTCATATTCCAGCCAGTTTGAGGGGGTGCTATATCACTTTAGGGGCATAACCTGGAAGTTACCTCATAACCTGGAAGTACATACATCACTTTTATATGCATTCCCTTGAATTAGTCCGATGGCCCTATCTATTTTCGCACAGGGGCTGTGAAATATACTTTATTTGGGCAGACTGTATATCCAGCTACAAAAGGAGTTTTGGTTTCTATTTCTAAAGGAAGTGGGGGAGAAAGGATGTTGGCAGACAGCTAGCAGTGTCTCTCACGCTGCTTTTACAAGTATTAGCAGGCAATGTAAAACTGAGTCCCTGTTCATTTTCCTTGTTTTAAATTTTGCATATTAACAAACCTTGAGGCATGAGAAATTATTGTGACTTTTATATGTATTTTGCTGTACTCTTTATTTTTAGATATATTTTATGGCATTTAAAAGGAAGTGGTACCTTTTCAGCATTGTTTCCTACCTTTGTAATTGCAAACGTATTTCAGCTAAATGATGGAATAAATGGGTTTTGGTGAGCTAGTCTGGAAAACTTACAATCACTTACAATGGGAAAATGGCTTTTGAATTCTTAAAAGAATCTGACAAAGAAATGTGCTTTTGGAATTAAACCCACTGGAAAGTTGGGAACTGCTAAATGCACTTAAGTTTACCCACATGAAATAACAGATGAGATTTCCTGGAACGTGTTCTCAGTAATGCCTTACACAACGCTCAGTAGCTTCAGAGCTCAGCCAAGACTTGTGAAGTCCAGCTCGAGTTCTTTCCTTTCTCCATATGTTCCTCAGGCACACACAACTGTTGGTTTCCCTTTTTCACTTCAAACATTTAGCTAGTCATTGGAAAGTTTTCTCCTTGGGAAGTTTATAGCTAGGATACAAGTAGAAGCCCCTACTTGTTAACCATTGTATCCCCATGTAAGGATATCTTGACATGTTTGGGTTATGGTCAGGCTGGATCAAGGCTTTAGAGATACTAAGTTTAATTTTAATAAATTTATTGGTGGTCTCCTTACTTTAACGGTTAACTAGAAATAAAATTTCATCTTTGGGGGAAATAACACAAAGTACATGCATCCTGAAATTAAATCAGTTACTTATGGGATGATTTGATTGCAAAGTCCTGGGTAAGTCTGTCAAAGGAGTTTTTTATAATGCTTTTAAATGCCTCTTCTTTTCTGGTGCCCTAAGCACATGCTGAAACTGAGAACTGCATAATCCAGTACTAATTGTAGAACTTAACTTCCAGTCCAATCTCAACCAGGTTAGAAATTTCTCTTTCATGCATTCAACAAATATTCATTACATGCCTGTTAATAAAGGGCTTAAAAATATGTAGGCAACATAAAATAGATGTTGAATGAGACAGCCACAAAACCACCTTCTCAATGAAGCTTACTCTCTGTTGGGGAAGAGAGAAATTAAACCAGCAATTATAATAAGTGTTGAGGAGGATAATATTTAGGGGAGTAAAGTGTGCTGTGGGAACCGATTGCAGGGATGGATGACTTAGTATAAGAGGTCATGGAAACCTCTCCCAAGGAAGAATGTGTGGGAAACACTCCACAGCCAGGGAGAAGGTTATAGCATGTCTTACTCAGATGATTACATCACTGAAGAATTTGGAGGTAATTGAAAGAGAAGAAAAGTTTACCTTAACAATTATGTCTTATCTGTTGGAAAACAGCCTAGAATTTGGCTCACCGTAGGTATTTAAAAAACAAATGTCAAAAAAAAAATGAAGAAGTGAATGCCAGAACTTCAGACTCGATTGCTGATTACAAGAAAAAATTTTCACCCGTTTCAAGGAGAAATGACCCAACATGTAACCTTCTTCTAGATAAGACTAATGCTTCTTAAGATTGCCTAGAGACAGTTAAGCAGGCCAGAGGTTAAAGGGTTTATTTTGAGTTTAAGAAAGAAGCACTGGTGAGGAGATTGGAATCATAGATGAGATCATAGGATCAGTGTCCAAAACAGTGGGAGCTCTTTCTTTTGGTGGCCACAGCTTCCATTTAAAGTGTGGGGAATTGAGTTCCAGAGTGTGCGTGGAGTGAGTTTATAAACTTCAGAGCCATCAAGGAATCAGGCACTGAAGAAACCATCTTGAAACAATAGGGAGACAGTTGAGATTTCATGTATTCACTTATACAATCATTAATTGATTTATTCCTTCAGAGGTAGTTGGTGAGCAACCAACATGCTTAATGATGGGGATACAGTGGTTAACTAGACAGAATTCACACTCTCATGGAAGATTCAGTCAAGTGGGAGATAACAGGCAATTAAAATAAAATGTGTTAATTTCCAGGATGGAGAAAACAGAGGTAGGGTTCTGTGAACAAAAGAGAACAAAATAAAGGTTGTGTGTATGTGTGTGTGTGTGTGGGGTCAGTTAAGGCTTCCTGGTGGAAGGCATATATAAAGTGTCTGAAAATTAAATAGGGGATGCTCCAGTGAAAGCAGGCAGGAACAAGGAAGAATATAGTGAGAGTTCTAGGTCCAAGGAATAGCATGCGAACATTCTCAGACCTCAGAGTATTTTAGTTTGCCAAAGATTTCCAAGGCAATATCCGAGAAAGGGTTGGCTTTTACCATGGGGCTTTATTAACTTATAAGCTTATGGTTCCCAGGCTGAGAAAAATGACACAATCAAGGCATCAGGTGAAGCTCTCTCTCTGAAGTCCTGGACTCCTGTCCCATGGCAGGGCATAATGGCAGCATCTGCCATCTCTCCCTTCTCCTCTGGGTCTTGCTGCTTTCAGATTCTAGCTTCCTCCAACTTTCTCTCTGCTCCTGTGGCTTTCTCTTTCCTGGGTTCTGTTGATTTCAGCTTCTGGCTTCCAGGACTTTCTGTCTCTGGGGGTTGCTTTCTATCTCTGCAGCTCCCTCTCTCCATGTTCATCCTGTTTCTAAAGGACTCCAGTAAGAGGATTAAGACCCACCCTGGGTCACACCCACTGAAGTGATCCAATCAAAAGTCCCCACCTATAATAGGTGCATACCCACAGCAATGGATGAGCTCTAAGGACATGATTTTCTGGGGTCCATCAAGCATTAAACTGTCACCCAGAGCATGATAAGTTGAAATCCTAATTATGAGACCAGTAGGCCATGTAGACAGTCAACCAGTGCTAGATGCTAAAGACAAATAAGAGAAAATTCCAGTTTCTTTGGAACCGGCCACCCACTTCCCACTCCAGGATTTAGAGAAATTCTGGTCTGAAAGAGAGGCTGTCATTAGTGCCAAGTATCAAATATTCCTGCTTTCTACTTTCTAGGATCAGAAATGCAAGTGCTGATTAGATGGGGCTGTGAGACTCTGTCTTGCCAATATGAATACAAGGGATATGTGTTAATTCTAGGTCATAGTATGGATATTTTGTGCTTTATTGAGATTTTTACTGTTGTTTGTTGTAGCTGGTTAATCTAGCCCATTGTGATAAATACCAAATAGGAAACAGAACTTTAAATTAGACTCAATTAATAATCATTTAGAATTTTGTCTACTCTGTGTTAGATGATACAGACGTAAAGACTAGAAAGACAGGTGCCCTGACTGCCAAGAGCTTAAGTACCATGGGGAGACAGAATCATGATCGGCTCAGTGGGATGCCAGGTGGTCTGTGTTTTGAAAGAGAAAAGCACAAGATCTCATAGGAGCACATAGGAGAGTCATGTATTCCATTCCAGGCAGGAGGTGGACAGTGGACAAGGCCCAGACTGATTCTGGAATGATTATTAGGAGAAAGTCAAATTGCAAAACTGGGAGAGGAGTTTGCAGGCAATGAGCAGAGCAGGGAGACCAGCACAGGGCAATCAAGTCCTGCCCTAAATTACGGCAGCATGTATTTTCCTTGTGGGGACCATGAAGTCTGACATTTTCTGGGCCAAGACTGAGAAAAGGGGCATGTTTTAGAGCACAAGAGCACAAAGTGAATTTCCTGTAAAAGCCAAAGTGGGGCTCAACTAAGTTTAAAATAATAAAAGGCATTTAATAAGAAAACGGAAACAACTAAGCCTACCCAGTGGAAGGAAGCCCTATATCCATGGGCACCCTACCTGGAATGGGACAGGGGGCATGATAGGCTCTGCCTGGGGTTCCTGTTCAGCCCCTAAACCTCTAAAGCCTTGCTTTGTCTTTGGGAACAACATGAAAGTCAGGGAGGGAAGCAGGTGTGGCTCAGTGGATAGAGCCCCCGTTTACCATATGGGAGGCCCGGGTTTGCGTCCCGAGGCCTCCTTGTGAGGGCACGCCGGCACCAACCTCACGGCAGGAAGCGGGTGTGGCGCAATGGATAGAGCCCCCGTTTACCATATGAGAGGCCCCGGGTTCGCTTCCCTGCGCCTCCTTGTGAGGGCAGGCCAGCTCGCACGGCGCCGTGGACACAGCAGCACAAGCAGCAAGGGGGGGATAAATAAAATAAATAAATCTTTTTTTTTTTAAAAAAAAAAAAGAAAGTCAGGGAAGCGAGGAACAGTACTGAGCCCTGAGCCACTTGACATCCCTGTGCACACTTGTAGAGAGCTGAACGCTCTAAAAGCCAGGTGCATGGCAGGAAGTTCTTCCATTGGCTTTTTAACAAGAAGAGAAAATGATGGAACCAGTTTCAAGCCTCCCCTTGGCATTTCCAGGTGCAGGGTCTGTCTGCTGTTGTTGAGGGTGGAGCAGAGTGGGCGTTTAGACGTGGTCCCAAGTTCCCTGGAGCCTGCTCCTCCTCACCTCTTTCCATCCAAATGCTAATTTTCCTGGATTAAATATATGAAAATTTTAAAAACGACTTCTCTTTCCATTCTAATTGGATGTTAGTGATTTTCTCTCTCTGCTAATTACTGCATATTTTCCTTCTGAAGAGTATATGTATATATTTAAACTATATATGCATTTATATACCCACATGCGTATATGTGAGAACATATGTGTGGGCATATATATCTGTGTGTGTAATACATAAATATATATGCCAAATTGAAACTTTAATAACCTGCCTCTTGGGAGAATGCATCATTGACAAAAATACTCCTGCCTTAGGTTGGTGATTTTCCGAGATTTCAGCTTCAATAGCTTCTACCATATTAGGCTGCTTTCATCTCAGAGGAAATAATTATATCCAGGTTTGGCTCCGTTCAATTGGGCATGACTATACCAGAATGGGACTCATCCTGAACAGAAAAAGAAAATTGGAAAGGAAATAAAAAGCCTGACATGCCAAACCTCAAATTATCTCAATCCATTTTCAACAGAAAGCTTGGTGGCTTGGTAAAGACGATGACCTTGGAAGGAAAAATCCATTGAAAACTCCCATTTCCCATGCTGTAAGGTTAGGAGAATAAATTGCACTCAGGGGTGGGGGTGGGGGCTCCTTTAGACAGGTAATAAAGCAGGTGGCCTCATTTGAATTTTCCCATTAGGTCTCCTGGAGCGATCTCAGAAATATGTTGGCCTTGCAAACTGTAACTCAGCCTTAGTTCTCCGTCTCCAGGACTCACACAGTTTTTCACAAGCAGAATTAGAGTCCTGGATTGTTTGAAATGTCCAGCAGGAAGTTATTTGTTATAGCATTGGTTTCCTATTTGCTGCAGAATATTAAATGTTTCTTATTTTCTGCAGAATATTAATAATCTGACGTGCTAGCGGGCAAATGCCTTCCCTCCCAACAGCCCTATTCATTTTTCCCGCCCATATTCTTTCCCCACCACCCAAAGGTCAGTGGGACTATTTTCATTACATATGCAGGGAGGGGCTTTTCCAGACGGATCATCTGGCAATGACCGGCTTGTGGTCAGAGTCAGTGATGCACCTAAATGTAGGCATTCCCAGGAGGAGTGCGATGAAGTAGACCATGGGAAGTCAGTTGCATTCATTTGCTGATTCAACAAACGTCTATTCAAAGAGCCTAAAATGATACAGCAGACATGGCCTTGTCTTCATGCGGTATGCAATCAGGAGAGGGAGAGATCTTAAAGAAATAAGCAAATCATTAATTAATTGACATCTTGAATGTGCTATGAGAGAGCAGTATGAGAGACAATGAGAAGGCATATCAGAAGGGCTTAAATGTTAGACTCATATGTATGGCTGTTTGGTATGATTCCAAACAGATTTAAAAAGGATATTTGTTTACTGTTTATTTAACGGAGGCAGGGAGAAGCTGACTAAAAAAAAATTATTTCACTCCATCTTACTAAGAAACAGCAGACAAGCCATTTAAAGGCCACGTGTGAAAGTGAATACATGTTGATGTGGGTAGGCACAACTTCATGGATGCGTTATTTTGGGGGTCCTTAGCAGCCCATGCAGAGTGACAACTCTACCAGCTCAGAGGAGTATAGACCTTCCAGCTAGCTGCCTTGTTTATGCTGCTGACCCAGACCTAACTTCTGGCACCTGGGCACGTACATATGCTATAGTTATGCAGTATATAGAAAGCTTCCAGAACATTCCACAAAAAATAATGTCTTTTGTCTTTTATTTCTTGCTGTACCCATTGGGCCTGGATGGCCACACGACCTTAAATGACATTCTTGGAAACTTCCAGCAATAACTGACTGAAATATTTGGGGAGTGGTGGGGGATCACCTTAAAACTGGTTGGGGCAGAGGGAGTGACATGTCAAGAGTTAAAAAAAAAAAAAAAAAAGAAATGCTTTCTGTTACTGTCGTTGCCACCTCATCTGTAACCCATGGTGAGGAATTATAATCTGTCAACTAACCAGCTGATATAATGGGCACTTGGGGAGGAGTCTTTGGGACTCTGAACTCATGCAAAGTACGGCTTCCTCTTTCTTCTGTTCTGTTCACTCATGTTCACCAGGAGCATAATTAACCTGAACTCTTGATGTCTTGTGTGATGGTTAGCTCCATATGGCAACTTGGCCAGGTGATGGTATCCAGTTGTTTGGTGAAGCACTGGTCTGGTTGTTACTGTGAGGATATTTCATGGACTTAAATTTATCAATAAGTTGGTTGCATCTATGGCAGATTACATTTACAATCAACTGAGGAGATAGCCTTCAACAATGTGGGAAGTCTCATCCAATCAGATGAGGGCTTTAAAAGGAGAAGTGATGATTTCAGAAGTCAGAACAGAGAGTCTCCATCTTTATTTCAGCCATCCAGCTTCTCCTGGGAAATGCATTGAAGACCTTCATCGGAGTTCCTGGCTTGCAGCCTGCCCTATGGAATTTGGACTTTTGCATCCCCACAGTCACATGAGACAATTCTGATAAAAGTCTCATACTATTTATGGATAACTCCTGTCAGTTCTGTTTCCCTGGAGAACCCTGACTAGTAGATCTTGCAATGCCCCAGCCTAATCTCAGCCTCCATCCACACAGCTTGATGCTCTGGCAGCAAGCTGACCACAGGTCGTGTGTGGCTGAAGGCCACAAGTTGCAGGTAGCCGTGGTGCTCTTATTTGTGCACATTCTTGTCTTGCTGCATTTTGTTTTGATTCCTTTGACTTGTGTTCTGTGTATAATTTTTACCTCTTTACTTACCAGACCAGGGAGCACCCTGAACGTGGGGCCTGGGTTTCATCCACACTTCTTATTGGCCCACATAGGTGTCTAATAAATGGTTGATGAATAAATAATGAAAATGTCACCTCATTAACTCTTTGGGGGCTGCACCAAGCACCAGGAAATAGCATGAAGTTGTCCTTTTGTCCAAAATAAAAACACAGATAGCAGTAGAGCCTGGCATAGCGCTGGGTGAGACACACAGTGGCTGAGAGGGTGGAGGGCTGGAGCAGAGGGCCTGGCCAAGGGACCAGAGTCATGGAGTCTGCTGCCCATACATAGCAGAGTTTTCCTTGAAACTTATTTGGAATTAATAAAAATTATATTCCAGAATGATTTCACTCATGAGTTCACGTCCACTGACTGAAAAATTCTGGCAAAATGTTTTCTACTTTTCTGTAGTTCTTGTCCTCAGTTAAGTGTTCTTTTTCAAGTTCCCAGGCCTGACAGCCTCTCGGGAGGCCTATTAAAGAGTTCAAAATATGGACATTAAAGTGAATCATTTGTTCTCAGTTTACACCATGAATAATTGGGATTCAGACTTCAGGTGACCTCTGGTAATCAGCACATGCATGTCTAAAAATCATATGCATCAGAGGTGAGCTCAGCACAGCAAAAACTATTTGCTATGATTTACACTCAGGGTGTGTGATCTTCTTTTCCGTCATCAAGACCGATTAACGTGTTGCCATTTTTGTTAGGAATTGACCATGGAAATCTGATTGAACTGCTTCTGCACTTCCTTATTTCAATAATGCTCTAGTGAAAAGGTCAGCAAAGGATGGTGCACCAGCCACATCTGCCTGCCACATGTTTTTGTCAATAAAGTCTTAATGAAACACAACATGCCCTTTTATTTATGTATTGTCTATGGCTATTTCCCATCACAAAAGTATAGTTGAATTTTTGTGACAGAAACTGTATGACCAACAAAGCTGAAAATATTTACTATCTGGCCCTTTACAGAAACATGTGCCACTCCCTCCTCGAGGGCCCTGTGTAAATTTGAGATTGGGTGGCTGTCCAGCTGACCAGATCCTTACTGCTGTCTGGGGAACTCACCTAATTTGAGATGTCAGGGACAATTAGGCCCAAATGATAAGTGGAAATTAGCTGGGTAAATGGGAGGGTTAGAGTGTTCCAGGCAGAGGGAGTAGCCCTGAGACTGGGAAGAAATGGTCAAGGAGGAACTGGACGTGTTTGAGCAACTAAAAAGACGCTGCTGTGATCAGAGTTAATAGAATATAGGGCAGAAGTGTGGTTCGTGGCTGTTAAGGATTGAATTGTGTCCTCCCAAGAATATTTGAAGTCCTAACCTATGAATGAGAACTTATTTGAAAATAGAGTCCTTGCAGAGGTAGTGAAGCTAAGACGAAGTCATACTGAATTAGAGTGGGCCAATGTGACTACTGTCTTAAAAAGAAGAGGAGAAGAAACACATATATACACACA
This sequence comes from Cabassous unicinctus, assembly GCA_029593785.1. Lineage (NCBI taxonomy): Eukaryota > Metazoa > Chordata > Mammalia > Cingulata > Chlamyphoridae > Cabassous > Cabassous unicinctus. The sequence goes on from JAQZBX010085372.1 coordinate 10,566, forward strand.
CACAGAGGAGAGCACTGTGTTTTGATGGAGACCCAGGGAAGAAGACAACCATGGAAAGATTCCTTTCTAGAGCTTTCAGAGGAAACATGGCCCTGCTGACATCCTTTTTTCATGTTTACACTTTTTGGGGGGACATACCATAAAGCATAAAAATAGCCACAACAGTCATAATCCCACCAGGCTTTAAAAGAACGTGTTTTAGTTTACTAAAAGTTACTGGGAGCAATATACCAAAAATGGGTTGGCTTTTATAATGGGAATTTATTACATTCTGAGGCTGGGAAAGTGTCCAACTCAAGGCATCATCAAGAGACCAGCCCCTGGTGATCCTGGGGACCTTTCTCACATGGCAAAGCACATGGAGCTATCTGCTTCTCTTCTGGGTCTCATTGCTTCAGCTTCTGGCTGCTCCATCTGTGCCTTCATCTCTCTGTCTCTGTGGCTTTTTCTCTGTGTGTGAAACTTTATTCCTCCATTTATAAAGGACTCTAGTAAGAGGATTAAGACCCACACTGGGCTACACCCTACTGGAGCAATCTAATCAAATGGCCCTTAACTGACCTAATCTAATCAAAGGCTCACATTAGGTTCAATTTAAGACCATGATTTTCTGGAGTCTACATAAAAGACTCAAACCAGCACAGTGTATAAAGAGTGTAAGTATTTCCAACACACCATCCAATCCCACCTCTCAGAGGTAAGAACTGTTAACAGCCTGTTACAGATGATCCCAGACTTTTCCATACATATACAAATGTGTACCCATAAAAACACTTTTTTTTTCTTTTTACAAACATTAGATCTTGCAATATATGATTCTGCGCAACCCGACTGTTTTTAATTTGACCTATCATGGACATTTTCCCAGGTCAATAATATGAAACTGCCTCATTCTTTGCATAGTGTGTGTGGTGGTTAATTTTATGTGTCTGCTTGGCTGGGTTATGGCATCCAGTTGTTCGGTCAAGTGCTGGCCTTGATGTTGCTGTGGGGGATTTCGTGGATGGGGTTAGCTTCTCAATCCGTTGACTTTACATCAAGGAGATGCCTTTCATTGATGTGGGTGAGTCTCATGCAATCAGTTGGGGACCTTAAATGCAAAGAACCTAGGGTTCCAGGAACAAGCAGGAATTCTGCCCCGAGACTACACTCTCTTCTCCTTCCTGAGTTTCCAGCCTAAGGAATTTGGACTCAAGACTTCAACATCACTTTTAGGAGAATTTCCAGTCTCCGGCCTGCCTTACACAGTTCAGGCTTGCCAGGCCCCACAATTGTGTGAAACAATTCCTTATAATAAATCTCTTTTCAAGTCACTCAACAGTTCTTCCAGCTGTTTCAGAACTTTGTGCAGGGCCACATTGGCTGGCTTGTTTCCTGCCATTGACTCCTTGGACAGGTGCTGATGACTCTCCGCCAAACACTCCACCTCAGCAAAGTGGGTGTTTTAGGGCCGTGGAAGGGTGAGAGAGGTCCTCCGACATGTTCAGGTAAGCTGCCCCGTGCAGCTGCTCCGCAATCACCAGGGGTCATTCCAAGAGCTTGAATCTTTGTGCTAGAAACTTATTCTTGATTTCTAAGAAATTGCCACAGTTCATTTCACCTTTGAGAGGCTCATTGAGGATGGCATAGCGTGAGTCATTTTGGATGTCCTGCCGCCGGGCATAGCCATGGTTTATGATGCCGGCCAGCAGCCAGTAGTCATGCTGTTGATGCCAGATCTAATAAGTTTTCTTGGTAACTGTGACTGCCTGCTCCTCGTTCTGCCAAAGGGAGTGCAACTCAGTAAAAGCACCATCTGTAATGTTGAACATGAAAGCTGATGTGACTCGACTCCCAGCTACCATTGCCCCAATTCCCCCAATTGCTGTGAGGCTACAGATGTCAGAGCGTAACGTTTTCAGCCGCCTGGCAAACCGGGCACCCGAACCTACCCCACAGCAGGTAGCCCAGCAGCAGTGAAGAGCCAGATTGACGACACCACCTCCAGTGCTGAGCAGTGAACTTCCTCACTTTCCTTGTCCCAGCTTCTCTCCTGGGGGCCTCAGAGACCCTCTCCTTCCTTGTGCCCCATTGTCCATGTTGTAAAGGAACAGCCCCCGTGCACTGGGGGAAGGGAGGGAGTGAGGGGCAGCGGTGCCCTTCCTGCTGGAGAGACACGCAGTAGGAGCTCTAGCGCCATCCGCAGGGAGCTGGTGGGCTGGCCCTCTGGGCCCTGGCTTCTTCCCTGTGTAATGTTTGTTACACAAAAACTGTTGTGGGTTCCCTCCAGGCTGGAAGAAAATGATCTGAATTTCTTCCTCCTTTTGGTTTTATTTTGTTATTGTGTGTTTTCTTTTCATCTCTTTTTGGGGGTATTCAGAGTGGGTCGGGCCCCTGGGCAAGACACAGCTACCTCTGTTGGCATCTTTTTAATACCAGGAACCCAGCAGCTCTAGCCACTGAGCAGTTAGAATGAAATAAAGTGAAAAATACAAAAAATAAAAAAAAAGGAAAAAAACAAAAAAAATCTCTTTTGTTTATTATAGGTTATATTAAATTCTATTATTTATCTCTATATCCTTATAT
>JAQZBX010085373.1:0-13135 GCA_029593785.1 Cabassous unicinctus
AGGAAAAAAAAAAAAAGAATTACATGGGAAACATTATGTAGAAAATCCACATCATCTACTTTCCAACCTTGAAGACTCATAAAGCATGTTGACATAATTCAAAAATTTGAGAAACCCTATAATAAAGAAATTTCTATTAACCTTGTTTCACTGACAATTTCCCAAAACTATTAAACCCTGCAACAATTTTACCTATAATAACTATTAACTTCATATAAGACCAGTTCTACCTCCTGTACTCTGGTAAATGCTGATAAAATTGGGGGTATAATTGGCATGAATTCCAGCCAAAAAAGAATTCAAGTAAGTGAAGATGCATTTGTAATTTTGGTTTTTTAAAATGTGATGATGATTTTATACTTTGTTGTGTTTTCTAAACTAACAAATGCATTTATTAATAAATGGATAGAAGGTGAAAACAAACAAACAAACAAAAAAAAACTTATGGGATACAATGAAGGCAGTGTTGAGAGGGAAATTTATAGCCTTAAAGACCAATATTAAAAAAGAAGAAAGAGCTAAAATCAAAGACCTAAGTGATCTGGAGAAACTAGAAAAAGAACAGCAAACCAATACCAAAGCAAATAGAAAGAGACAACAAAGATTAAAGCAGAAATAAATGAAATTGAGAGCAACAACAACAACAAAAGAAAATCAACAAAACCTAAAGCTTTGAGAAGATCAGTAAAATCGACAAACCCTTAGCTAGACTAACAAAGAAAAAAAACAGAAAGATGCAAATAAACAAAATCAGGAATGAGAGGGGGAACATTATGACTGACCCCACAGAAATAAAAAGAATCATAAGAGGATTTTATGAGAAATTATATGCCAACATATTAGACAACCTAGATGAAATGGAGAAAATCCTAGAATTACCCAAACATCTGTTTATGTATGTTCGTGTGTGAATGATATACTTCAATAAATTAAAAAAAAAATGAAACAAACAAAAAAACCCCAGTGTGATACTACCACAAGGAGACATATAGACCAAAGGAATAGAATTGAGAGCTCAAATATAAACCCACACATCCATGCCCAATTGATTTTTTTGTGTTTATTTCTATGGTGATTTTATTCATTTTTTAATGCATTTTTATTGAAGTATATCATTCATACATGAACATACATAAACAATAAGTGTATAGTAAGTTATGAACTTACAAAATAAACATGCATAACATCATACAGGGGTCCCATATATCACCCCTCCACCACCACCTTGCATTGTTGTGAAACATTTGTTACAAACTATGCAAGAGCATCATCAAAATATTACTACTAACTATAGTCCATATCTTACATTTGGTGTATTTTTCCCCCAACCCACACTATTATTTTTTTAACATATTTTTATTACAGAGTTTGTGAACTTAAAAAACAATGATGAACATGTGTAGAATTCCCATACAACACCCCTTCACCAACACACCACACTGTGGTGGAACATTTGTTACAGATTATGAGAGAATATCATCAGACTATTATCACCAACCATGGTTCACAGTGTACATTTTATGCTCAACTGATTTCTAACAAGGGTGTCAAGTCCACAATGGGGAAAAATACTCTATTGAACAAATGGGAAAACTGGACATTCACATGCAAAAGAATGAAAATGGACGTCTATCACACCATATACAAAAATTAACTGAAAATGGATCAAAGGCCTCAATAGAAGCACTAAAACTATAAAACTTTTAGAGGAAAACAGGAATATTCTTCAAAACCTTGTTTTAGGCAAAGACTTAGACTTCACACTAAAAGCATGGACAACAAAAGTAAAAAAGAGATATATTGGACTTCATCAAAATTAAAAACTTGGACATCAAAGGACAGTAACAAGAAAGTGAAAAGAAAACCTACAGAATGGTAGTAAATATTTGGATGCTCAATATACCATTAGCCATTAGGAAAATGCAAGTCAAATCCATGAAATACCACTGCATACCCACTGGAATGGTTACTATTAACAAAATGGAAATTAAGTTTGGTAAAGATGTAGAGAAACAGAAACATGCTTTCACTGCTGGTGGGAATGTAAAACAGTGCAGAGACTACAGTTTGGCGGTGCCTCAGAAAGTTAAATATAGAATTATCACATGACCCAGTAACCCCACTTATAGATATATACTCCAAAGAATTGAAAGCAAGGACTTGGACATATATCTGTACATCAATGTTTATAGCAGCATTATTCACAATAGCCAAAAGGCTGAAGCAATCCAAGGGTCCATCAATGGATAAAAGAGACAAACTAATATGGTATCTATAACAAACAATGGATGTTACTCAGCCCTAAAAAGGAATGAAGTCCTGATACATGCTACAACATGGATGAACCTTGATAACATCATGTTGAGTGAAATAAGCCAGGCAGAAAAGGACAGGTATTTTAAGATCTCACTTACATGAAATATCTAGAATTTATATAAATTTGTACAATATGGAAATTCATAGAGACAGAAAAAAAGATTACAGAATACTGGAGGTGGGGCTGGGGATATGGAACGGAGAGTTACTGCTTAATGGGGACTGAGCTTCTGTTTGTGGTGATGGAAAAGTTTTAGTAATGGATAGTGGTGATAGTAGCATAACATTGTAAAAGTAATTGAATCGCTGAAATGAATACTTAAAAGTGGTTAAAACGGGGAAATTCTTTATTATATATAGTTGTTACCACAATAAACATGTATTAAAAAAGAAAATACAAGCCAGCTGTTCCAGGAAATCATCCTGAAATAATTTTCTATGCCAACGTATGTTATGTCTCTCTAGTAAGTTCTTTTTTTTTAATTTTTGGCCTTTCCTATCAGACATCAGACTAGCAGGCAAGGGGTGCAACATGAGCTTATGTTCTTCTTAATCTCTGACACCCTACAAATAGTTTGGCTCATAATGTGTGTTTAATATATAGTTGAATGAATGATGCGCAACTAGACTTCAAGAGATTTTATTTCTTTTGACTCCACTGTGGCACTGCTAAATAGTGCTAAATCCTATGGTTTTCACATGGTGGGAGCTTAATTATGCTTTATAGGACAACTATAGTTGGAGGGAATAAAACATCTTAGTTAAAATTTTCTTCCTTGAGGACCAAAGAGGAGTAAAATAGTCACATCTCACCATTCTACCGTTCAATTTAAAACAAACTTACCAGCAGAATCTTCCCACAGTCTCTCAATACAGACTATATGCGGTTGTAGATTGGTCTCTGCAGGTTCCACGTAGACATAATCTCCAACATGGTACATACTATTCTTAAAGCTGCAGTCCTGGCTATATGTGCGATGTAAGCCTGAGAGGCCTGTAGCACCTGAGGAATCTTCACTCTTTTCAGCTTCTTAGGTTAAAAAAAAGAAAAAGGTGGTCATTATAAGGATGTTATCAGATACATGATTCAAATATCCCTAACAGTTATTAAATTGATATGTCACCATCTTTATCCAATCTTTGATTAATTCCTTAGGATAATTCCCCATAAGTGGAACTGCTGGGAACAATCATTTAGTTTTTTTAATTTTTATTTTATTTTTTACTTCTTTTTAAACAGGCATTTTAAATGTTATTTTTATTTTTTTTAATTAATTAATTTATTTATTTATTTATCCCCCCCTTGCTGCTTGTGTTTGCTGTGTCCATTCGCTGTGTGTTTTCTCCGTGTCTGCTTATCTCCCCCTTGCTGTGAGATCCTGCTGCATCAGCCCACCGTGCCGCGTGGTTCGGCCTGCCCTCACAAGGAGGCCCCGGGAAGCGAACCCGGGGCCTCCCATATGGCAAACGGGAGTTCTATCGATTGAGCCACACCCGCTTCCCAGCCTATATCTTTTGATTGGGGAGTTTAAGTCATTCACATTCAGTGATATTACTGTAAATGCGTTATTTACTTCCACCATTTTATTCTTTGGTTTTCATATGTCTTATTTTATTTTTGTCTGTCTTTTTATTCATTTGGTTATGCTTTCTGCTAATCTTGCCTTCTATACTCTCCTCCAAGCCTCTTTCCCCTGGCTTTTTCTTTTGGGCTGTAAGGCTCTGTATTAGTCTACTAAAGGGGTGTGATGCAAAGTACAAGAAATGTTTTGGCTTTTATAAAGGGTATTTATTTGGGCTAAAAGCTTACAGTTACAAGGCTGTGAAGAGTCCAAATCAAGCTTGCTTTCTCACCCAAGTCAGTTGCCATGTATTGAAGCAAGATGGTCAGTGATCTCTGTGAAGTTTCAGCATTCCCTTTGGGCTTTCAGCTGCAGGCTGGCATAGGGCTTGTCTTTCAGGGCTTCCTAGATCAGTCTTGGTTCTCTTCCCAAGGTCAGCTGAAAGCTATCAGGCATATGGCTCCTCTGTCTTTCCATGTGTCTTCCTGACTGAGTGTCTATTTATATCAGCCCACCAAGGGGGTGAGGACTCAACCTGAGTTATACTTTACTGACATAGCCCAATTAGAAGCCCTAAATTGATTTTATCAAGTGAACTTAATCAGAGGCCCTTCATTGAATTTAATACGATCAAAAGATATCACACCCAGACAAAAAGATTAGTTTACAACATAATCTGTCTCTTTTTGGGATTCATAAAATAATCTCAAACTGCCACAGGCTCCCTTTAATTAATTAATTTATTTTTTTAAAGATTTATTTTTTTTACTTTATTTATCCCCCCCTTGCTGCTTGTGCTTGCTGTGTCCATTCGCTGTGTGTCTTCTCCGTGTCTGCTTATCTTCCCCTCGCTGTGAGGTCCCGCGCCACGCAGGCTGGCCTGCCCTCACAAGGAGGCCCCAGGAAGCGAACCAGGGGCCTCACACATGGTAAACAGGGGCTCTATCGGTTGAGCCACACCCACTTCCTGTTGTGAGGGCTTGCTGCATCAGCCCACTAGGCTGCGCGGGCCGGCCTGCCCTCACAAGGAGGCCCCGGGAAGCGAACCCGGGGCCTCCCATATGGTAAACGGGGGCTCTATCGACTGAGCCACTCCCGCTTCCCCATGGCTCCCTTTAATACATCCTGCAAAATAGGATTCTTTTTTACAAACTCTCTTAGTTTCTGTTTATATGTGAATATTTTAACTCATCTTCATATCTGAAGGACAGTTTTGCCAGATAAAGAATTCTTAGTTGGGAACATAGCAGGACTCCCCAGGATGGGAGTCCAACACCTTCCCACTCATTATGTGGGTCTCCATCCACTGACACAACCCACTATGAGAAGATGAACACTCATATACTCCCTAGAGGCCTGCCTCAGGTGTGCCCTGTCCCTCATGTCTCCCACATCTAACACCCTAAACTAGTAACCCTCCCCTGCCATAGTGGCCAAAGAACATTCCCAACGTTGTAGTTTCAACCACATACCCACAAATACCCAGAGTTCACCTGCTCCCTCCTCCAATTCCATGGACAGCCCAACTCACCTTCCCCATCCTACCCCCCTCACAAAGCAGCACCACCCAATAGCATCCCTGTACCACTGTCATGCCCATCCACTGCACAAATACACCCTTCCACCAGAATCAGAACGAAGGACTAGAGTGGACTTACTGGCATTCTACTATAAACGCATTGTGATTCTAGCAATGGAAGAACTTATATCATTGGTGTGGAGGCAGTGGCCACTGGAGGTTCTAAGGGAAGGGAGAGGGAAAAAGAGGTGTAATATGGGGGCATTTCTGGGACTTGAGAATTGTCCTGAATGACATTGCAATGACAGATACAGGCCATTATATATCTTGCTATAACTTACAAAATTGTGTGGGAGAGAATGTAAACTACAATGTAAACTATAATCCACGCTTAGTGGCAATGCTCCAAAATGTGTTCAGCAATTTTAACAAATGTACCACACTAATGAAGGATGTTGTTAATGTGGGAAAGGGTGGGAGGGGTAGGGAGAGGGACATATGGGAATCCCCTATATTTTTTATGTAACATTTATGTAATCTAAGTAACTTTTTAAAAAAATTTAAAAGTATATTTTAAAATAAAAAGAGTTCTTGGTTGGCAATTTTCTCTTTCAGTATCCTAACTGTATCATACCACCGTCTTCTCACCTCCATGGTTTCGGATGAGAAATCCGAACGAAGTCTTACTGGGCATACCTTGAATATGATGGTTTGCTACTCTCAGAATTTTCTCTTTATCTTTGATATTCTGAATACTATGTGTCTTGGGAGTAGATCTAACAGGATTTATTCTTATTCTTATAGCATATGCTATGCTTCATGGACATATAAATTCATTCCTTCATGAGAGTTGGGAAATTTTCAGCCATTACTTCTTCAAATACACTTTCTGCCCCTTTTCCCTTCTTTTCTCCTTCTGGAACTCCCATGACATGTACGTTGTTATGCTTTGTGATATCATTCAACTGCCTGAGCCCCTGGTCAATCTTCCCCATTCTTTTCTCTCTGTTCTTATCTTTCTTCATTTTCAGCTGTTCTGCCTTCTGTATCACTTATGCTTTCTCCTATCATTTCGAGCCTGCTGTTCTGTGCTTCTAATGTGTGTTTTTTTATTTGCCTTTTTTTTTAGGTTTGGGGCCCAGTGACTGAACCTGGGACCGCATATATGGGAAGCTGGTGCTCAACCAACCACTGAGCGACATCAGCTTCCCTGAGTTGGTTTTTTTGTTTTTCTTGTTGCCGTTTTGTTTTGTTTTTTTCAGGAGGCACCAGGAACCAAACCCAGGACCTCTCATGTAGGAGACGGGAACTCAACTGCTTGAGTCACATTCACTCCTCTAATGTTTTTTAATTTCAGCTATGTCTTTCATTCCCATGAGCTCTGTTATTTTTCCATTCAGATTTTTAAATTACTCTTTGTATTAACTCACTGACTTCTTGATGTTCTTTATTTCTTTAGTCATAATGTCTTTTTTTTTTTTTAACGTATATTGACTCATTTTATTTATTTTTTTATTGTTGGTAAAAATCAAAATTTTTCATAAAGTCTTTTTATTTATTTATTTTTACTTATTTGTTCCCCTCTCATTGTTTGCACGTGCTGTCTGCTCGTCTTCCTTTTTAGGAGGCACCAGGAACCAAACTCAGGGCCTCCCATGTGGGAGGGAGGCGCGCAATCACTTGAGCCACCTCTGCTCCCTGCCCATTTTATCTCTCATTGACACAAAGCAGGGAGCGGAGGTGACTTAAGTGATTAGGCACCACCCTCCCACATCAGAAGTCCTGCGTTCAGTTCCTGGTGCCTCCTCAAGAAACAAAAGACAAACAGACATAGCAAGTGCAAACAACAAGGGGGTGGGGAGAAATAAATAAAATAAATCTAAAAAAAAAAAGAAAGGAAAAGAAAAGAAAAAATGTTCTTTTTCTAGGTCCCTCTCTCTTTCGGGTGGTGTCCAGCCTTCCCCTGGTGTCCTAAACGTATAATTTTTTCCCCCCCAGGCCATTTCTGCCTGTCCTCTATTTTTCTGGGAGAGAAGTGAGTCCTGTGTTTCTCCAATCCGCCATCTTCCTGGAAGTCCTCTGCATATTATCTTTACGTACAGTTATAAATAGTGTATCTTTCCCGTGCATTGATCCATTTTTTCTCTAGTGCTATTTCTTCTCTTAATGTCCATTTTGTCTAATATTAAAAAAGCCACTCCAGCTTCCTTATGGTCACTGTTTGCATGGTGTACTATTTCCCTTACTTCTCCTTTCACACTATTTGTGTCACTACAGCTAAAATGTCTGTTCTAGACACCATATAGTTGGATCTTACTTTTTAAATTCAGTCTGACATTCTCTGCCTTTTGATTGGAGGGCTTTATCTATTCATATTTAATGTCATTATTGATATGGTTAGATTTGTGTGTGACATTTTTTTATTTGTTTTCTATACATCACATGGTTTTTTTGTTCCTTTTTTCCTTTCTTTGCTACCTTCTTTTGTGTTAAGCAAGTATTTTTTAAAAACTTTATTGAAGTATATCATTCATACATGAACATAAGTAAACTATAAGTGTATAGTGAAAGTTCTGAAATTACAAAACACATTCATAACATCATACAGGGCTCCCATATATCACCCCACCACCAATACTTTGCATTGTTGTGAAACATTTGTTAAAATTTATGAAAGAATATTGTCAAAATATTACTACAGCACTAACTGTAGTCCATACCTTACATTTGTTGTATTTTCCCCCAACCCACCCTATTATTTTATTTATTTATTTACTTAATTTAATCCATTTTTGCCCCCCTCCCCGTTCTTTGCTGTTTTTGTGTCCATTCGCTGGGCAATTCTCTGTGTCTGTTTCCTGCCCTCTCTTCTCATCCTTCTCCTCCTGCCTTCAACAGGACTCAATCCTCGGATCCTCCAATGTGGGAGACAGGTGTCCCACCACCTGCCCCACCTTAGTTCCTGTTTTTTCTGCGTGTCTTGTCTTGGCTCTCCCTTGTGTCACTCTCCTGTTACGTCATCATCTTGCTGCGTGGCTTGGCGGGGCCTGGCGGCGCACCTGCATGTGGGGCCCGGGTGGTGCACCCGCGCACAGGGCCTGGTGGCCCAAGCACCTTCTATATTTTTCTTTTTTAAAAATTTTTTACCAGGAGGTCCCGGGAATAGAACCCAGGTCCCTCCATATGGGTGATGGATGCCCAACCATTTGAGTCACATCTGCCCCCCTGCTACATCTCTTAATGTTGACCAAAGATACCTAGAGTTACAGTCATTTCCCATACAGGATGGTCATAATAAATCAGGCTTGGTTTATCACCAGCATTCTAAAAACTAGACCGAGGGAGAAAAACTAGGTCTGGGGACACATGCATGGTTTCTAATATAGTGAATGTTTGGCCTACCCTGATTATCACAAAATCAGGACAGCGAGAATATTTGCATGCAAGTATTTTTTGATGTATCATTTTTTAAAAAGATTTATCTCTCCTCCCCTCGTTGTTTGTGCTTGCTGTCTGCTCTCTATGCCTGTTTGTTGTGTGCTCTCTGTGTCTGCTGGTCTTCTTTTTAGAAGGCACCAGGAACTGAACCCAGGACCTCTCATGTGGGAGGGAGGCGTCCAATCACTTAAGCCACATCCACTCCCTGCTTGTTATGTCTCGTTGCGTCATCTTGTTGTGTCATCTCGCCACGCCAATCTGTCACGTCAGCTCGCTGTCTTGCTCGTCTTCTTTAGAGGCACTGGGCACTGAACCCGGGACCTCCCAAGTGGGAGGTGGGCACCCAACTGCTTGAGCCACATCTTCTCCCCCTTTTTGATGTATCATTTTAATTCCTGTGCTGATGTTTTTTCACTATTTGTTTTTAGTGGTTGCTCGAGATATTACAATATGCACCTCTTACTTATCACAGTCTACTTCAGATGGATACTGTATTAGCCAGCCAAAGGGGTGCTGATGCAAAATACCAGAAATCTGTTGGTATTTATAAAGGGTATTTATTTGGAGTAGAAGCTTACAGTCACAAGGCCCTAAAGAGTCCAACTCAAGGTACCATAAGAGGTACTTCTCACCCAAAGTCATTGGCCACGTTTTGGAGCAAGATGGCAGGTGATATCTGCGAGGGCTCAGCCTTCCTTCTTCCTCTTAAGGCTCCGTGGTCCCAGCTTCTTACAATATCAGCTGTAGACTGGGATAAGTCTCGTCTCTCTCCCGGCTCAGTTGTTCAGGGCTCTGGTCTCTACAGCTGCAAACTATCAGGCAAACAGCTCATCTCTCTTCCCAGGCCACAGGAGCCTGTCTAATGAACTGTCTCTCTTCCTCTGTGTTCTTTTTCTCCATGCATTTACTTCCTGGGGTTCCAGCAAAAAAACTTCAACTCTCTCCTCTGCCATGTCTTTTTCTCTGTGAGTATTCAACGTCCTACTGACTTGGCTCAATCAAAGCCCTAGCCATCATTTATTCAAGTAAAAATGAAACCTCTGAAGTTAATACAATCTAATATGCCCAGAGAAGCAGACCAGTTTACAAACATAATCCAGTATCTATTTTTGGAGTTCATAAACAATGCCAAACTGCTAAAGATACTGACAATTTTTGTTAAATATTGCAACTTTGCTCCAACATAACGCCACACCTCACCTTCCTTTGTGCTATCAGTCACATATATCACACCTATTAAATGTTATAAACAATACAGTTGAAATTATTGCTTTAAAGAGGCTGTTTTTCAAAGAAATTAAGAAAAGTGAAATATACTTACACTGAGTCTTTTATATTTATCACATATTTACCATTTCCTCAGTCCTTCCTGTGGATTTGAGTTACCATCTGTTATAACATTCTTTTAGGCTAAAGCTCTTCTTTTAATATTACTTATAGGACAGGTCTGCTATCAGTAAAATTTTCCTTTTTTTTTTTCTTTTTTAAACTTGGAATGTCTTTATCTTGACTTTACTTTTGAAGGACAGTTTTGCTACATACAATTCTTTTTTTTTTTCTTCCCAGCACTTTGAATGGCATTCCACTAGCTTCTGGTCTCCATTATTTCTTATGAGAAGTCAGATTGTTTCTTTGAACACAGAGTCATTTTGGCGGCTTTCACGATTTTCTCTTTGTCTTTCAGATAATGTACTAGATGTGCTTCTCTTTGAGTTTATCTTACCTGGGGTTCTGGGATCTGTAGGTTAATGTTTTTCATCAAATTTGAGACATTTTCAGTCATTATGTCTTCAAATATTTTTTCTGCCCCTTTCCTTCTCTCCTCTCCTTCTGAGACTCCCATTATAGGTATTCTAATACACCTGACACTAGGGATTCTTCCTGTGTCTGCATAGCTAGCAGGTCAGCTGAAGATTTAGGTAAACTTTGTGCTCAAACAACTCAAGCCTGTGAAGCTTCACCTCTGCTGATCAATCCGTGTGTGGGTTGTGGAATGCATTCAAAGTTGCAGCTGGTTTCCAAGTATTCCTTGGCTTTTGCTTTTTGCCAGGTTCTCTTGCATCTCCCCAACACATGTATAGTTTTCTAGTCAGCCAGGCATGTGTAGAGAGCTTATCTTAGGCTTTCTATGGATCTCTCATTTCCAGGATCTTTCTCAACCACAACCATCACTCTGGGCTGGCAAGTTTACTCCATTCATTCCCACTTTTGGCTGGCAAAGATAGAGAAGGCACCCTATCCCCCACTCCTTACCATTCCAAAGAAGTGCATTCCCCTTCTGGTAGCAAGTTGTTGGTTTTTGCAGCCAGCCCTATGCTGGTAAAATTACTATTCTCACCAACCAGGTTCCTTTCACCTCCTCTTTTTTTGATAATGCCATCACTTACAAATAAATTGCTTCAAATCAATTTCTTTTCTTGCTTAAGGGGGGAAAAACCTACAGAGGAGGTTTGGTGCTAAAGACTAAGAAAACATTTTAGAAAGCCATGTATTCTCAGTATTTATGTGACCTCATTTATCAGAAATGAGCCAATTTGTGACAAAAGTTTCCACTATCAAAATATTTCTAAATTCTGGCAAACGACTCAAAGCAACACTTTTAGGCTGATGAAATTAAAATAAAAACTTCCTCACTGGAATGTGGCTCAACCAGAATATCATTCATCCACTAGTCTATTCCACAGTGCCTATGAGGAAAACCATACTAGTGACTGATGTGGCAGAAACTTGATACACTCAGTGTTGAGAATGCTTTCTAGCCCCAGCTGGCTTCTTAGGTTTTTATCTACCAAAAAAATTAAAAGCTATTATGCTTCCATACTTGTGAATTAATTGACTCTGTTTCTGAAACACTAGGATAATTGTTGTGTCATATGTATATAAGCCCAGAGAATATGTCCATTTTTTTTCCAGTCCAATGACCAAACTATTAAAAAAAACATTTCTATCTTACTATGTCTATTGTGAAAGTCAACACCACAAGTCTTCATTTACAAAAACAATACTCTTCTCCATAGCTAATTATGAAACTAACTAGAACAGATTAATATTTCTTCATATTTAATAAAATTAAACGAACCAACCTCTTTTTTCTTCTTCTCGTTTCAGTTTATCTTCTTCTATTTCTTTTGGTAATTTTTCCTTTTTCTCTTTCTCCACATCATTATGCAAATGCTTTGTAGTATAGCTGAGTGCTGGTGAAAGAAGGATCTCTCCATTTTTGCAGAGTTCATCACGAATTTTAATAAAAAACTGCTGAAGTTCTACCGCATCCTCATAGATTTCAGAATCTGTTCTATAAAGGCATCAAGAACATCCACTGACACACAAACTGCTTTTATATACCTTGATTATGTGTTAAATTCCAAACTGATACAATGTTATTTTTGTACAAGTCTAAGAAGGGTATATCTCTTTGATCATTTTGCCATGGTAAGCCTCATGCCCACCAGTTTCTTTTTCTTTAAGGCTCACTCCTTGTAAAGTTCATGTAAAAGAAAAGAACTCATACATTTTCCTATGGAGGTACATGACACATGCATTAATCAACTCTGGCAACAGAAGGTAACTGTCAAAATCAAGGCTTGTACACTAGGCTCCACACCAATCCAACATTGACTTACAGCTAATCTTTGTATTTTTACCAATGTACTATATAAAGTGTTAACAAAAGATTTGGACAATGTCTACTTTCTTCTCAAGCATGGTTGCCCAGGCTTGTAAAACAGCAAATATTTGAATCTAAACTGCAAAACCATGAGGGCATCCAATAATGTTTACAGGCCTCAGAGTCAGTGTTCACTTTAGTTTCCCAGGAATAGCTACATAATCCTGGGGAAACAGTTGAGGTGACATAAGGTGAGATAGAAAAAAAATTACCTGTGTCATATTCAGAACTTTTCTGAGCCTCTTTCCTCATTTTTAAAATGAGGGTACTGAGCTAGAATTTACAGTGGAAGGAATTACTATCTGTAATGCGCTGTGTTCCTGAGGAAGGCTTAAATATAACTTTTTAACTAAGAACACCAGGGTCTGAAAAATTATTCACAAAGCTACCTACAGACAAATATCTTATCAGCAGTTATGGAAACACTTTGGCTGGGGCAGACTGGGGCAGGCACAGCAAGCCCAGCCAGCCGCCAGTTGACATGCCATCAGAGCATCAACCTCAGCAAGGCCTCCAACATGCGTCTCCCCCATCAGCAAAGGTGCGCTGGCAAACAAACCACACTGTCAATAACCTAAATGACCTAAATGAAAGGATGTTAAAATCTTTACGGGTACAGAAATACTCATACTT
>JAQZBX010085374.1:0-13142 GCA_029593785.1 Cabassous unicinctus
CAGTGAGAGGCATTGTACAAGCATATTCCATACATTTTAGTTTAATAATGACATCATTCCCTGTGCAATGGAAGATACCGTTTTACATGAAAGCATGAGATGGAACCACGTCCAAAGAGACATGGCTAGAAAGTGGCAGGGCTGACATACAATGCCAGGTAGAGCTAGCTCTTAACTACTGCATCATAATGTCTGAAGAAGTGCTGACACTTATTAAAGGTTTAGGGCTTTACAAATATCTCATTTAATTCTCACAACAGTGAGAGGGAGGATCTGTCCACATCGGTATTTTCATTTTACAGATGAGAAAAAGCACAGCGAAATTATTTTGTTCATGGTCGGTAAAGAAGCGTCCCTAGGAGATTTGAACCCAAGGAGTCCGTCGGATAGACTCTAGACCTCGATGCTATCTATGCTTGAAGGTACCAGAAAAAAATACCAAAATAACTCCTAAATGAGAAAGAATGAGGATGATCCTATATATATAAAGGATTTAAGGATTAAAAAAAGTTAGCTGTCTGTTCTTAGATTACATTTCAATAATTATGACATATACCTCTATCCAACGGTTTTAATATAGTGAAAAACAAAACCCCAACAAACCAAAAAGCTGACCCTATGAACTCCCAGTTTCAAAATGATCAACTGTCAACGGCTTTATGCATTCCTGTTCTTCCCCAAACACTAAAAACCCATCAGCTCTTAAGTAATCCTACTTAATCTCACCTTGTCATTTTTGCAGGAAAGTGATTAATAATACCCCACCCCACTCCCCCCTTTTCCCAAGACTTTGCCTCCAAGGTCTCAACAGCCACTAAGAGGACGGGAGCCGCAGGCTTCCAGATCTTGGGGTGGGCGCGACACCGCCCCGACCTAGGCGGCGGGGGCAGAGGACCCCGCCAGAGGCGGGAGGGAGGAGGGGCGGTTCCGGGAGCCCCGCCTCAGAGCTGATCCCCCGCTCCAGCTTCGTCTTCATACTTGCCGAGGGGGCGAGATGAAGAGGCAAAGGAGCGAGTGCGCGAGGAGAAATAAAGGAGAGAGGGGCGAGTGGGGTGAGAGGCACGGGAGGAGCGGCGGCCGCGTTACCTCGGAGGCGGGAGCCCGGGGGAGGCGCCCTCGACGCAGCCGCGCACTCCGGGGCTCTGGGCCGGCTGGCCCTCGAGGGCCGCGGGGCAGGAAGCCGAGTGTCCGGGCGGGCGCAGGCTTTTCCCTCAGCGAGGTCAGCAAACACCCCCTGAGCCGGCGGGCCGGGTCACGCCCCTGCCCCCGGCAGCCTCGGAGAGCCGCGGCTAGGGGTCGCGGCACCACCCTCTGGGGCCAGGACGAGGCAGCAGCGCCGCCGGAGCGCCCGGCGCCGGGCCGCGGGTTTATAGTTCCGAGAAACCGCCCTCAGGACCGGGCCGGCCCGGCCGCTCCCCACCCGCCAGCCCCGACCTACGCTTCGCCAGCAGCTGCGGGCTCGCCGACTGGCGGCGGGCAGTGCGTGTCTCTTTAAGGGGCCGGGCCTTGGCGGCCGAGGGGCGGGCGGGGTACGCGTCGCTCTTTGGGTGCGTGTGTGAGGGAGAGAGCGGCGGGCGGGCGCCGGAGGGAGGGAGGGAGGGAGGGAGCCAGCGAGCGACGCGGGCCGCCCCAGCCGCTACCGCGGTCGGACCAGCGGCCTCCACCCCTCCCCTCCCCACCCCTCCCCCGCGTCGCCCTGCTGCGGGGAGGGGGCTCGCATCGCCGACTCCTGATGAAGCAGCTGCCGTCGCAACCGTCTCCGAAGATGGGGGATTTCTACGACCCCGAGCATCCTACCCCTGAGTAAGTATCAGCTCTGGTCTCCCGCTGCCGGCGGCCGCCGCAGTCTGGGCCGAGGGCGGCGCGTCCTGACTGGCGGCGGCGCGGGCCGGCACGAGGAGTAGCGGGCCCGCGGGGGCCTCGCGCTGCGGGCGTGGGGAGCAGGCCCGCGCCGCCGCCTGGGGCCGCCTTGCCCCGGGCCGCCTGTGCGCGGCAGTTGGGCCCGGCGTTGGCGCGACTGCTCGCGTCGCAGCGGCGGTTGGGCCAGGCCGGTGGGGGAGGGGCGGCCACGGCCTCCGCTGCTGCTGCCGCCGCGTCCGCACCGACCGGCGGGCACGAAGCTTGGCAGTCCCCGTGGGTTCCCCGGGGTGCGCGCGGGCCCCGCGGCACACGAAGGAACCGGGTCGTTGGAGCTGCCGGCGCAGGGTCGGCAGTAGGGCGCCGGCGAGAGTAGGCCGCGAATCCCCGGGCTCGGGTGGAAGCCTAGCCCGTTGCTCGGTCGCTCGGCGCGGCGGCTCGGACCGGAAGGGCCTCGCGCGCGTTACCGGGTCTGGGACGGTAGAGGGGCCCGCGCTGCACTCTCAGTTTGATTTTTCCTCCCAGAAACTCGATCTTGGCCTCTTAGTGCCTGCGGCTTCAAATTGTGCACCTTTGGCACTTCGGCTTTGTAATGGTGGCGAGGTTCGTGTGGCCTCGATGTTGAGGTGACACCGGGTTTGTTTTTCTGCTCGAAAATGAAAGCCTTCGGAGGGACATACATTCTCTTCCAGATTATGGGATTTGCAGACTTTCGGACACGGCTTTCTTGGTAACAGGAGCCTCTTATTTTAAATGGATGACTTTTTACTTCTTCTGAAGACTTAGTTAAAACCAAGAATTGTTTGAGAATCCTTTAAAGAGACAGTGCTGTAGAAAATCGAAATATAGTTTTGTCCAATAATATTTTTTTTCTTCAGTCCAGAACATTTTTACATTTCTGTCGAGTGCTCTGTCTGCTGCTGTATCCCATACCTCCACTTCACCCCGAAGCCTGTGGTCACTTTCCATATCCCTCACTATTCCGTTTTTTTAAAATAGCCCTTCTTAAACTCCATTTGCTGGTATTGAAGTCTAGACCTAAGAATGTACGATTCATTTTAAACGGGAGTTGTCCAATGAAACTCACTTTTATAGCCAGGATGTTTCCGAGATCTTTGCTCTTTCAACAAATTTTAGCTTAGGTCTCCAGTGGCTCTATTTTGAACTCCTTTCATTTTGGTCCAGAAATGTCTGGATTAAGATCTTCATAGTTCTAAAGTTTGATTGCAGCACAAAAGGATTCTCTTGGGGTGTTGATGGTCATCTCTGAGTGAGAAGAGAACTAATCATTCCACCTTTCTAGAACAAAACACAACTCTTGCAAAAGTAAGTTAACATGGCTTTATCATTTTATGAGTTCTTGCCTAAGATAACTAATATTACTATAGTTAGATTGTTTGGATTTTTGCTGCACAATCAGTCCAATTATAAAGCTCAGGTTACAGGTGTTTGGTTTGAGACTTGGCAAACTTAAAAAAAGAGAAGAAAAAAAAAAGGAAATTCTGTATCAGAAGTCAATAAACACTAAGCACTTGTCCTATACAAAGTAACCTGCTAACCCCTGAATGTGTTTTCAGGTTCTTTTAACAGGTTCTTCATTGAAGTCCAAAAAACTTAAAGGATCACATCCTTAACACTTCTTGGGGGTAAACATAATTTTTCATAGTATGTGGGAAAATGGACTCAAGTGCATCTTTGGATAGGAGTGGGGAAGGACAAGAATGTTTGGAAGTCTTGGAGTTTTTGTTTTTAATGTTTTCTGCCTTCATTGCTGCGGATTTCTAACAATTGACTAAGTTCCAATATATGCATTTTTTGTGTTTTAACCTACAGAAAACACATATATAAGGAATAATAAACCATTTATAAGGACTAATAAACCATTTTCTGTCAAAATACTATAAGAACTGGAAGAGTTCTAGGAAGGCATCTCAAACAATTATCACCTATTTTTACAAATGAGAAAACTGAAGCCTAGAGAAGCAAACTGACAGCCACAAGACTGTATGTATAAACTAGTTAGTAGTGTGTTTATACCTCTAGAAAGAGAGGCAGTATACTGTAGGGTTAAGAACTTGGGTTTCAGAATCAAGCAGACCTGGGTTTGAACACTTTGGGCAGGTGACTTCATTTCTCTGAGCTTGGGTTTTCTCATCTTTGACATAGGTATCGTAATAATAGCAACCTAATAGGGCTTTTGAGAGGAGTAAATGAGATAATGCACTGGCGCAGAGTGTGGTATGTGGTAAGTGCTTCTAGCTGGGGCTTCGGGGAAAACTTAAGATTCGGGATTTAAGTCAAGCATGGAAAGATAAGGTAGGTATGAGAGGAGGTAATGTGTTTGGGGGAGTGATTGACCAAGTGTCCTTTTTAAACTTTAGATGGTTTGAAATGGGTCTTAGACATATGGAGAATTGAAGTACAAGATGTAAATTGTTTGAATAAAGTAACATTTGGGGTCAGTAGTTCTGTATTTGTCTTCTCTTTAATTAGACACAGCTGTAGGACCAGGCTTTTCCCTGCAGCGTATAGAACATTATTTTTCAGGTGCAAATGGCTATAATCACCTGAGTATTGAGTGTTGTGCATTAAGTGTCCACTATTGAGCAGGCCCAGGGCCAGGTGATGTTGAGGACACTGTGAGTTAGATCCAATCACAGCCTTCAAGGAAATTTCCCTCTAATGAAGGAGAAAGGTAAGTAAGTACTTTACAGAGATAAGAGGTGCTGTTCTTTGAACGCCATGCATATCTGTTGTGTGCTAAACAGGCACACTAGGGGTGATTGGTGAACAAAACAAAATTTTGCTCTTGTGCTTACATTCTAGTGAAGGGTAATAAACAATAAATTATATAGAATGTTCAAAGGTAAGTGTTACAAAAAATGGAACAGGGAAAGGGGCATCCAGAATTGCTGGGGGAAAGGTTGTAATTTAAAGTAGGGCAGACAGGGTGAGCCCTTTTGAGAAGGTGATATTTAGGCAAAGACTTAAAGGAGAGGGGGTTATGTTAATATTCTAATATCTGGGGGAAAAGCATTACAAGAAAGGGACCAGTTAGTGCCAAGATCTAGTGCGTCTTGCTCAGTATGGTTAGGATGGAATGAACAAGAAACAGTAATAGTAAGTTGGGTCAGAGAGGTAATTGGGCAGGATGGGAGGGTGGGGTCAGATTTTGTACTGTCTTGTAGAGCCCTTGTAAGGACTTTGCCTGGAGTTTTGAACAGAGAAGTGACATGGTTTGCTTTCAGTTTCAGAAGGATCACTCATTTTGCAGAGAGGAACAGCAGCAGAATTTGGGAGACTTATAAGGAAGGTAGAATCCAGGAGAGAGATGCTGGTGACTTGTAACAAGGTGGTAACAGGGGAGATGGTGGGAAATGGTGGGATCGAGGATATATTTTGAAAATCAAGCCAATAGGATTTGTTGATAGATCAGATGTGGGGTGTGAGAGATGAGTCAAGGATGAGTCCTTGGTTTTTGGTCTGAGCAGTCAGAAAAATGGGAATTGCCATTAACTAAGGGATGATTGTTGGAAGATCAAGTTATGTTTTAAGTCGAGTTCAGGAGGAAGGTGTCTGGACTGGAGATAAATTTTATAGTCATCAGCTTAGGTAACATTCAAAGCTATGAGACTGAATGAGATCACCAAGGGATCCAGGGTAGAAAGAGAGAAGGCCAAGAATTGGTCCTTTTAAACTCCTGTGTTAAGAGGATTGTTTTAGTGTGCAGTTTAGAGTTCTCAACATGGTCGGCATCCATGAACCTGGAGGGGAAAGTGTGTTTATCTTCACTAACCTCTAACTGGAAGTTAGCATGTCTTCAATTACGAATGTAATTGAAACAACTACAGTAGTATTAGTGGTACCTGTGATTTTACCGATAGAAATCACAGACGTTTTTATTATGGTTGTCAAAGATATCTCAAAATACTGTTCATCATTACATTGAAATTACAGTAGGTAGGAGACCTACCACTCATAAATTACTATATCCCACATTAAGGATTTTTGCTCCCAATAGATTTGGCTTCCTTTGTAATCATAAGTATTTTATTTTAAGCATTTAAAAATAGTAGGCTGAGAAGGAATCCACAGACTTCATCAGACTGGTCTAGGGCACACAGGAAAATGTTAAGCCTCTGGGCTCTAGACCCAGAATTCTTGGTTTAGAATTTGACCTCTTTGACTTACTAGCTGTGTGAACCTGGGCAAGATTCTTAATGACTGTGCTTTGGTGTTCTTATCTGTAAATTGGGGATAATAATAGTATTTTCTGCAAAGGGCATTATGAGGATTTAAGAATGAGGACAGTTGGGTTCTGAGGGGAGAGTGAGAGAAGAATGGATGGAACATGGGGCATTTTCAGGGGATTGGAATTATTCTGTATGATCTTGCAATGATGACTACAGGCCATTATGCATTTTGTCAGAACCTATAAAAGTATACTATGCAGAACGTAAACCATAATGTAAACCATTGACCATGGTTAGTGGCAGTGCTTCAATATTTGTTCATCAATTGTAACAAATGTACCATACTCATGTAAGATGTTATTAATAGGGGAAGATGTGAGGGGGGGAGTAGGTGGAGTATGTGGGGATCCCCTATGTGGCTCTTCTGTAATCTAAAGCTTCTTTGAAGATAAGGTGAAAAAAATAAGACACTGGGGGAATATACTGAAGAAATTGTCACTGTACGTAAATGATAACAGATCTTAGATGATGAAAGACACAATGAAAAAAAAATGAGGACAGTGCTAGCTTTTATTGTTAGTACTGCATGGAAAGATGCAGCCAGAAAGATCGGAACTTGTAAGGTACCATGATGTGAAATCATAGTGAATTTTGCAAAAATAAAATTTATTAACTAGGATAAAAATACTTAAACATTTTCAAGTAAAATATGAAGCAGTGAGGATAGTCACACTCTTGTAATTCACCTTAGAGTGGGAAAGAGATGTCATAGGAAGCCAACTGAGAAAGTATCATTGTGGTCACATACGGTCTGGACATTTAGTAGCTTTGCAACCAGTACATGAATCAGAATTTTTCTTATTTTACAAGGGGGAGAGTGCTATGTAGTGATTGAGGTGTGCTTCCACAGGCCAGAGTACTGTACCCTCTTTGGACTACTAAGGTATATGGCAGGCCTAATTAGTATTCTGAGGGTTTCATGGTGAGTATGTAAAGCCTGATGAACTATCCCCAGTGCTTATGATAGATAGGGTGTATCTCTTCAGTATTCATGTCTCCTTTTTGCTCTTGCTTTTTCTGGGTTTCAGACATGTCATTCCCCTTCTATTGGCACATTATGTCTTTAGGAAGATATCAAGCTACTGTGATATAGTCATATTTTCCTAAGATATGTCTCAGACTGGCAAGCCATGATTCATACATATGAGATTCTCTCTCACTCTCTATTGAAAATCACGATTTCCTTGTTTCCTTATGGGACTTTGGTTTTCCCAAATCTTCTCTGTCACTTTTCACTGTACTGACTCATTTCATCTATTCCCTTAAATTTTTTTTTGAAATGCATCACAGTTAATTCTTTAATAGATATTTGTAATAATTCTTCTTGACCCTAATGTTCCATGTTATTCCATGAGCACACTTGGGGATTGAATCATGTCCACCAATAAAGGCATGTTCAGGTCCCAACTCCTGGTCCTGTGGTGTGAATCCATTTGCAAATAGGATCTTTGAAGATGTTATTAGTTAAGGTATGCCCAAACTGAATAAGGGTGGGCCTTAATCCAATATGGCTGAAGTTCTTATAAGCAAAGGAAGTTGGAGATGGACAAAGAGAAGCCAAAGGGAGCAGCCAGAACCTGCAAATCAGCAAAACCCAGAAGAAAAAGGAAAAAATGCCACCATGTGCATTGCCATGTGACAGAAAAGCCAGGGACTGTTGGCATCCAGTCAAGAACACCACAGTCTGTATGGAGAAAGTATCACCTTGCTGATGCCTCAGTTTTGGACTTCTCGCCTCAGAACCGTGAGCCAATAAAATCCCATTGTTTAAGCCAATCCATTATATTTGTTTTAACAGCCTGGAAACTAATACAAGAACCATCAATTTTTGTGAGAAGCTAGAATAGTCATATGTTGGATGGCAAAAATGGTCAGATTGGTTAAGAGAATCAAAAGCTGGCAGATTAACAGCAGTTTGTGTAAGGAAGTAATGTTACGAGCTGTTCGTGTAGAACACACCAAATAGTGGTATTACCCCACATAGCATTGTTCATGTGCAGAAGGGGGACAATGAGATAACCAAGAAATGCTTGGTGCTCATCTTCCTTTGAATACTTTTCTTCCTTTTAAGAGAAGATAATGATGGTGTCAGAGGATATAAAAATGGAGCCAGGGGTTGGAACCTGGCTGTGATAGGACGTTTTTTCCAGCTGCGCATAGGCATGCTGCAAAATGTTTTGTTAGCTATGTGCTTTTGTGAAATGTACCCATTGCTTAAACATTTTTATTTTCATCAATGTTATTATTTTCTCCACATAAATATTTTAACGGATATGTGTATGCATGTATAGTTTAATAATTTGTCTATTTTTAAGATGCTTTGGGTGGTTACTAATAGAAAATATCAAGATAGGCTAACAATTTCACTAGATCCTGGCTATTTTGGCATTCATCCTTTTTCTTGGCTTCATTTAACTTGTTTGGTTCTGTTGCTATGACCTAAGGGATTTTGTAATCTCATGTACTAGAAAAACGAAAGACCATGATGACTATGTTATAGGGACTTACTTTTTTAAATGGAGGAATCTAAGTAGCAGCTGGATACATAGTAGTAAGTGTTTAGTAAATGTTCCAATTGACCTGATTCTTCGTACTTACCATTCTAATTTCCTGATAGTGAATATTGTCTTACTAGTAATTTATGATTTTTATATTTTTAAGTGGTTGAAAAAAAACCCTGAAAGAATAATAATTTGTGATATGTGAAAGTGATATGAAATTCAAATTTCTCTGTCCCTATAAATAGTTATTGGAGCACACCCATGCTCATTTAAGTATTGTCTATGGCTCCTTTCATTAAATGGCAGAGTTGAGTAATTGTGACAGAGACTACATGGACTATAAAGCCTAAAATATTTATTATCTAGACCTTTATGCAAAATGTTTGCTACCATCTGCTCCAGAACACTAATGAAAAATCATACATTGAGAGAATAATTTCCAAGACTGCTTGTGTATAGTTTTTAAATGTTTTAAGTTTTCAGGAAAACATGACCATTCCAGTTTCATGCTCTTTAGAGTGGGCTGATGAGAAGCTCACGGTATCCAACTTGGCATTAAAGTGATGGTTATCACATCTTTGTTCAAATAATTTCTTCTTTTATGTTTCTCCTTTGTTTTAAACTTTTTTTTTTTTTTTTGATAAACTTTTAAGAAAAGTTCTTTAAGGTTTCAGATTGCTTGTTTTGCTCTGTATCAGGGTCCAGTCAGAAAAACAAAATTTTATGTAAGGAATTATGTAATGGGTTTTGGAGAACTGAAAAATGAGAATAGGACACTGAGGTAACAGAGATAGAAATGCAGGAAGTAGCTTCCCACCCACTGGGAGAAAGGTATGGTTATAAGAACCTAGAAGCTTAGAATAGGGCCCCTTGGAGGCGGGACCTCTGAGGAGGGGCAGTTGGCCAGTTGGTGCTGGTATTTGTGAGGGGTTGCAGTGAGGCTGGTTCTGGGATTGTGGAAAAAAGGTGGAAATCCAGAACCATCTGCTCTTGCCAGAGTAAAGTGTGTTGATGGGTCAATATACAAAAGAACTGTGACCAACAGAAAGGATCAAGTTCCTTTTTCCTTTACCAGCTTTTTGTTCTCCCTCTAGTACTTGTTATTGGTTCCAAAGGAGAAATGTAGTTTGCAGGTTCCTAATCATACCTTCACAAATAAGAGCGTAGAAAGGGTGAGTTAGGAGATGAAAGAAAATATATTAATAAATGACACATGGTCCAACCATTGAAAAAAATTCTCAAAGCTCTAGATAAGAAGTAATTCTAATTTGTTTTTAGGAATTTGGAAAGATGATGAAATTCTTATGAAAGAATATTGGGTGAATAATGAACAAATTAAATTATTTGATACCATTTATTTGTCCTTGAACTTAGTAATTTTCTGGAGGCCATGTTTTAAAGTAAAATCCTGGCTTTTGTCTACCTAAGTCTGCTGGAAACCATGGGAGTAAAAAACTGAGAGGTGAAGAATAAAACTTTAGGCAGCAGTAAAACCCTGTCCTATAAAAAGTGGGGACTATTTGTATATGCTTCATTTAGGATTGCCTACTACCCCATAGGAAAAAAAAAAATCCAGTTATCAATTATTTAGGAAGTCAGGCATTCCAAATAGGATAAAGTTAGTGCATGTGCTAGTTCAATGCTTCTCAAACTATCTGGTGAAGGACCAGACTTCCCCCCTCACCCTTGCCTCCTTAATTTTCAGTCTTTCATGGCTGGTTTTGTAACACAATTTAAAAAAATGAATTACTGGAAAAATGAAATGAAAAACTCAGACATTCAAAACATAAACCCACTGATTAAATGCTTATATATCTTGACTGTGGTGATGGTTACACCCAATCTATACATGGAATAAAATTGCATAGGGTTGCACACACAAATGAATATGAAAGAAGAATGGTGAAAACTGAATAAGGTCTGTAGTCCAGTTAACAGTAATGTACCAAAGTCAATTTCCTGGTTACGATATTGTACTACAGCTATATAAGATTGGTGGAGAGCTGGTGAAGGGCACATGGTACTCTGTACTATTTTTGGAACTTCTAGTGAATCTGTAATTATTTCAAAAAGTTTTTAAAAAATACAAGCCTACTGATTACTGGTCAAGGTCAAATTGCTATAAAAGATTCCAACCTCTTAGTCTTGCTTTCTCTACTTGTGGATAAGAAACAAACTGTTCGCTTACTGGCACTGGCCTGCAGCCCACACTTGAGTGTTAACTGCCTTTTACTTTTTCCTTTGTGCCTCTCTGTAACTTTGCCATTCTCCTCAGTCTCTCTCTACCTTCATCTCCTACCTCCACCTCTCTACTCCTCATTTGTTAAGAATTATTTACTGTATTTAAAGTGCAAAGACCCTGGAGATACACAGGTGATCAAGACTCTTGCTATTGTGAAACTTATTTTCTAATAGTGGAGACTATCATTAATGAAAGTATCTTACAAATATATAATTCAAATTGCTAACAGTTTCCACTTACTGAGTGCTGTGTGCCAGGCATTATATAAATAATTTAAAATAGATGGCTTTCCTTTTCATCCTGTCTTTGAAGTAAATACAGTACAAATATTTCAGTTGTATGGATAATGTCTCTGGCCTCCATTTCCCTAAGTAACTTAGGTTAAAAAGTGTTGGAGTAGGTATTCAAATCCAGGCTAATAGACTTTTAAGCTCTTGCTTTTAACCTGTATATCATCATACTGTGGTGCTTCCCCATCAAGTGTTTTGAAAGCACATAATGAGGGAGAAGAGCAATTGGGGCATGCTTTCTGGACAGAATGCACTGGAACGGCCCTAGGACAGAAAATCTAGGTTGAGTAATTCTTTCTCGTCATTCTAGTTAATGATGTTTACAAATTTTCAGTGTTCTTATTAGTGTAGATGTAGGCTTGAAAACCAGCTAACTAGTTTGACTTTTGGATATGATATTAGCTACTGTTGTAATTCTAAGACATGACTCCTGTCATTTTACCCTTTGTTGTTTCTGTGAGGTGTACATCTGCCTTGCCGGCTTGTAATAGCTTTGTCACAGAGCATTAGATTTGGTCTCTAGTAAGCTATTGATGGTACTTAACTTCCCTCTGTGATTAAGTAGCTAGGGACTTTACTGTTGGAGTTGTGTACCAATTACCTTTTCCTAAATCCTGATGTAAATATAGCTTGACATTTGAGATACAATACAAACAGTGGGACAGCATTTTTAAACTAAAATTCTGCTTTATAGATCAACTAGCTTTAATTTATACAAATGCACTATTATATACTATATTATTTAATAAAGGGGAAACTTAGAGAAACTAAATGAAAGATCAGTAGGCCGGCTATCAGTCCTTCCAGCTTTGGTTTTTTTGGTAAGTGAAATTTGATACTTGGAAGTGGAAATTGGAATAGGATTTTTAATCTACAAAATACTGTTTTGTTTTTCTGTTTACCTCAAGAACTCAAGAGAGAATTTTCTCAGGAAAGAAAATTTAGCACTGTGGTACCTTATTTTTTAAGATTGGTAAATGGATGGAAAATGGATTTAAATATTTAGAATTTTAATATTTCTCGCCTTCCCAAATATAAAATAGTTGAGTTTTTTTTAATTAAATTTTCTCATCTTAAGTCTTTTCAAATTAAATGACCCTAAAGTAGCTATTAAGCATAAGATAATTTTATAGAAAATTTTTTCATCATGTTTCCATCATGTTCACTGCAGATACATATTCATGTTTATTGTTGGACAGTGAAATTCTTGGAATAGTAAAAATAAATCTAAATCAGATGGGTGAGTCCTAGTGAGTAATGCTGTTTAGGCAAAAGGATATTTAGCTACAACCAGGTGAATGGGCCCTAATTTGGAGGTGGGGAAGGGAGGAGTAATTGGGTGGCAGCAGGGATACATCTTGCCATCATACTTGTAAGCACTCACTCCCATCCCCTCACCTCATCCCCATCCCCACCCCTATCCCCATCCCCGCTTATGTGTACACGTGGTCCTTGTTTGAGGATTTGTTAGCCTCTTTCCTACTGTAATTAAACATTACAAATTTTTTATTATGAAAAATTTCAAATATTGGCAAAAGTTGAAAGGATAGTATAATGAATACCCTTCTCTTCCTTCCCCTCCATGTACTCATTCAGCTTCAACTGTTATTGTTTTGCCATTCTAGTTTCATCTACCACTTTTTGTTATTACTAGAATATTTAAAATCATCCCAGATATTTTATCATTTCATCCTTATATACTTTTTTTTTAATTTTTATTTTTTTTTAAGATTTTATTTTTATTTATTTATTTATTTCCCCCCTTGCTGCTTGTGCTTGCTGTGTCCATTCGCTGTGTGTCTTCTCCGTGTCTGCTTATCTTCCCCTTGCTGTGAGGTCCCGCTGCATCAGCCCCTCGCGCTGCGCGGGCCGGCCTGCCCTCACAAGGAGGCCCAGGGAAGCGAACCCGGGGCCTCACACATGGTAAACGGGGGCTCTACCGGTTGAGCCACACCCGCTTCCTCTTGTGAGGGCTTGCTGCATCAGCCCACTAGGCTGC
>JAQZBX010085375.1:0-13136 GCA_029593785.1 Cabassous unicinctus
TGGGGCCTTCAGCTGTGCCTCCCCTTCCCGAGGGACTCTCCAGGTTAAATATCAACCTTAAGGTGAGAGATGAGCAATAGGATAATAGGATATTATCATCATAAATTGGAAAATTACAATTCATGTTTTTAGTAGAGAAGTAAAATGCTTTAACTACAAATGCCAAAAGAGCAGTTTCCCTTGGAGGACAGGGATACTGTCTGAAGATGGCATGAGGGGTGTCCTAGGGAGAGCCACATGCTCTGTGTCTTGCCCTGGGGAGTGATAATGCGGTTCTATACACAGGTAAATGTTCACTGAGCTCTACTCTTTAATCTTACTCTTTAGTGCACATAAGTTACATGTATATATATGTGTGTGTGTGTGTGTGTGTGTGTGTGTGTGTGTGTATATATGAGAAAGATTTAAGAATATAATGCCAAGAGCAAAAGGCAAGATTGGAAAAGTTATATCCAGGGTATGATCTTAATTAAATTCAACAAAATAACCGGAAAAAAAAAGCAGAAATGTTAACTCGGCTTCCTTTGAGGGGTGGGATTACAGGCAATTTGATTTTTTTTAATTTTTCAAGTAGTCTCCAAATTTTTACAATGAATCCATTACCTTTATAATCACAAAAAAGAATATATCCAGTTAAATCTGAGCACCCTGTGACTTGACCCCGTCTCATACACAGCCCAGCAGAGGGCAGATCTGCCTCGAGGGTAGGGAAGGGCCCCTGACAGATCTCTGGTGGACGCCCTCCCTCTGCCTCGCCCATGGGCCCCAGGAAGCTCACCGTCTTCCCCGAGGGGGCGTCCCACTCGCCCCTGCGCACCACTCCGAAGGAGCCATCCCCCAACTTCTCCAAGAGGCGCAGGTCCTTCTCCCCGATGAGGCAGGTGAGGCTCTGCAGGGGCCCCTCCCCTGCTGGGCCCCCCGGGGTGGGGGAGGTCTTTCGGAAGGCACTCTGAGAGTGAGGAGGAGGGAACTCAGCCTCCAGCCGCTTTCCACTGAACACCTGTTGGAAGGCAGCCAGGGGCCAGATGGGAGCCTGAGGCCCCAGAGCTGGTCACTCAGTACCACCCCACGGGGCCCACCTGGTGGTACTCGGCTGGGCCTCCAGACCCGTCCTGGCTTTGCCTAACAGCGAGGAGGCAGCCTGGCTGGGGCCCAAGCTCCTTCCCAGACCACATCTCCAAACTGAAACCCACAGCCTCAGTGGGGTCTCAGGGGGTGTGCCAAACAGAGGGACAGACCTGAAGCCCGTGGCTGCCATGGGGTCAGAGACAGCCCAAGGCAACTCCAGGCACTCCCTACTCCTGAGGAAGGTACGGTCTGAGTCTCCTTCCCATCTTTCTGCCCCACCCCTCCCTTCCTGGATCCCCTGCCCAGCAGACTCCATCCCTACCCCGAGTAGATGGGGCAGGAGCCTGAGGGGCCCTCCACAAACATCTCCCTGTCCATTTTTAGCATTGGCCCCTTCTCTGGGTTGACCATTTGGTGCTGTCTGTCTGCACCCTCCCTGGGGAGTCGGCTGCCCTTCATCCTGCCCAGGGGAGAGGATAATTTTAGTTTGAGGTTGAATCGTGTGTGTGCATGTGTGTGTGTGTGTGTGTTGTACACACGAAGCTAGTCCTTGCTGGGGAAAGGCCTGGGAAGACAGCTGGGCTTCTGGAGGAACACCTAGAGCTGAGAGCTGAGAAAGATGGGGAATCAGAGGAGACTCTGAGGCCTGGGCTGGAAGAGGGGGCCAAAGATCAAGGGACAGGAGAAGGGAGACCCTGTGGGTCAGAACTGGCCTGGGTCAGTGTGGCTTGGCTAGCTCCACTGGGCACCCAGAGCTGTGGCTTCAGGCTGCCCTTTGGCCTCTCCCACACCCCACCCCCCACTCCCCAAGGTTGGCAGAGCTGTCTCTGAAGTGGCTCTGTGGCCTCTCAAATCTGAGGGCCTCTTCTGGCCTCTCCTCCCTGTCCTTCCTCCCACTAACTGGAATCCCTCATGTTTACAAAAGCAAGGTTCAGCTTACAAAGCACTTCAAAGCCATTATCTCGGGGGATCCTACCCACAGCCTGTGAGGAGAGTTGGGTACCATTTTACAGAGGACATGACTGACTAGCCCAGGGACCTCCCGCATGACTGGCAGATCTGCAGCGCCCGCCACACCACACTGCTCCCTTCTCTCCTGCCCCAACACACTTATTCTTCCTTAAAACCTGGGCAAGGGCCCAGGACAGTATCCCCAGGAGAGGCCACAGGATCCCAAGAGACAGTCCCTTTGCCCAGATCACAGCCAGGAAATCTCTGTTGCCCAATCCCAGTCCAGCTGTTCTGTCCTGTCTGCTTCCCCCCACTCCAAGCCCTGAGGCCAGCAGTGGGGAGGGAAGGCCCTGGCTGGTTCACTTCCTCCCTCATTGTCTTCCAGACAATGGGCAAAGTTCCACTGAGTCAGCCAAGGGACTCACTACACCACAGATCCAAATTAGGGCAAATGGAGGAATGGGGGGTGGCGCAGGCTGTGGGGAAGGAAGCAGGTGTGGGGAAGGGGCCAGATGACCAGAGAAACCCTCTACAGGCTAGAGCTGGGGTGGGGGGTGGGCACTGGCCCCAACACTCAGACAGAGCTGGGGCTCAAATTAAGATGCACTTGTCCATGAGCTCCTGTCCACAAGCAGCACCGCCAGACACCAGGAGGGGATGTGAAGAAAACACCGCACTCAGGCTGCCCACTTGTCTGTCTCTGGCGGAGACAGCCACTTAGCCAGGCAGCTCTACAAGTACCCTGTCTGATAAGACCCCAGAGGAGAGAGGTCTATACAAAGTGTGAGGGGAACCCAGCGAGATTATGCCTGCCCAGGGGATCAGGATGTTTCCTAGGACCGGCTCCCACCCGCACCCCACTCCCTACCCACTCACCTTGCTCATCCAAGACTTGCGCTTGCACATGGCCTTTCGCCTTTTCACAGCCTCCCACAGCCGCCGCTGGCCTGCAGGGCGAGAAGAGGAATACAGTGCTGTGAAAATAGCTCATGTCCCTCCCCATGCCCCAAAATTCTGCCTCCTACCCTGCAGGCTTCCTCAGTGCCCTGGGGAGGGCTCACCCCTAGACACTACCCAACAGGACACCAATGAAACCAATCCCAAACAACCAGGGCCTTCATTAACCAGATGGCAGCCACATTCGACTTTAGGCATTAGTTCTCAAACTGGATGGAGGCGTCTAACCACCAAAATTGAACAGCAGTGGTTTGCTCAACTCTCAGGAAAAAATAAGGTAATGGACAGAATTTTCTCAATTTTTAGTATTTTTTTCCCCATAAAATTTTCTTAAGCTGATAGTATCAGATATCAATTATCCAGGCCAAAAAATGACATCCATCAGTGTCTAATTTAGCACATTATTACCTATTTAGCTACTTTAAGTTGAATGCACTGTTTCTAATGTTCTACAAAGAATATCAAGTCTTCTAGATGCTGCAACCACTACTTTTAGGATAAACACAAAGGTAAGATATGCATTAAACTTATACAGCAGATCTTTGTGCATAAGAGAGTGAGAGAGACAGAGAGAAAATCAGAGACAGAGACTAAGAGAAAATTAACACACTGAGAGTTTTAATCTTTTTCCTCCATACAAATCTCTGGACAATGACCCCTTATGTTCAGAATGGTGAACATAAGACTCAATTCTACACTTATAAAGGACGGGAAAATCGAGGCAATACATCCTACAAATGTCTGAAGAAACAAAAAGGGGGTTGAAGTTAATCCTAAATTGCCAGATCTTTAAGTAAAACAGATTACTTTCTCCTCTAACTCCAGTTCACCTTTACAAATGCATATTGTTCTCAGTGCACCTACCCCAGCCCACCTCAGGAGCTTCTGGGACAGAGTACCAAGAGTTCCCAGCTATGCCATAACCAAGAATGGAGAGAGAGGACGGAAACAGGCAGTGGGGAGAAGACAAGCAAGGGGATTGTCCCCACCTACCAGGCCTGCCCATGCCAATCTTCTCCAGGTCCTCATTCTTGACGTACTCAAAGTGGGACAAGCGGGTAACGTTGAGGTCGTCGCGGAGCCGCAGGAAGTACTGTTGTAGCTGCACCTCGGACAGCAGTTCTAGAAGCCAGCCTGTGCCCTCCTCCGGCTGCATGCTGCTGCTCCCCAGCCTCTGTGGGGAGGTGAAGAGTGGCTCAGGGAGGTGAGAAGGGCCCCTACCCCTGGGAGCCTTGGACTCACCCACATTCAACTCTGCTGCTGCCTGGAAGGACTCAAACCACTGTCTCCCCAAAAAAGCTGAACGGAACTCTGAACCCAGCTGGCATATGGCCCCGGCCTAGGAGTCAGGAGTTGGGGTTTCACTCCCAAGATCTGCAGTGTATTAGCCCAGTGACCCTAATAAACTTCACTGTGCTGGGGTTCCACATCTGCTATGCAACTCACCTGGGGCCACAAGCCGTTTGAGAATCTAATAAAAACTACTGTCACTCCAGAAAAATGCACATATTCTTACAAATGACATTTTAATACAATTTTGGGGGTGTAGTATCCCCTGAGACCCATCATGGGCTCCCCAGCTCTGATGGACCCAAGGGAAAGATCTATGGCACTAAGCTAGGTTCCTCCCAATGCCTGACATTCCTGGACAAAACCCTACACTCCAGGGACCACCACTATCCAAGTGCCTGCTAGCCCAGGACAAGTGCGAGGCGAGAGAGAGAGGTGGGTGTTGGGAGGGGCTTTTGAGGCAGCACAGCTCAGCGCCTGTCAATGCTTGTCCTCAGGGACTGTGGCCCAGTGTTATCAAAGCTTCCAATTTTTTCAAGATATACTGGAAATCTGGATTTACATGTGAAATCTTGCCATTAATTTTTTTTAAAGGTAACATGCACGTGGTAAAAAATTCAAAAGGGACACAGGAGCCTAGAATAAAGTCAGTCTCATTCTCTCCCCTACTGCACAGCCACCTAGCACCCCTGCCCGAAGCCAGCTGTCATTGTCTTTTATGTGTCCTTCCAGACTTTGCTTTCCCCACACAAATATTTACACATTACCCATACTGTTCTGTTCCTTGTTTTCACTTAACATTATATCTTTCTGATTTTTAATGCTGTCAACGAATTCAAGTTTGAAATACACACACACATGCACACACACAGTGTGCAGGCCAAAGAAAACACCTCTGCAGGCCACAATCAGCCAACAGGCGACCAGCAAGCAGCCTCTGACCGAAAGACACTCTGTCTGGCTGGCCAGTGGCACCCTCAAGGCTGAGCAGTCTGACCCCCTGGACACCAAGCCCATCTGTCCTCGGAGCTGAGGGTCTATCCAGGCCAGCCCGACCCAAGCTCAATCCCAACTGAGGAAGAGGGCAACATGGAAAGAGCCAGTTGCCCTCCAGGGGCCAGGCGACCCCGGCCTCCCCATATCAGAGGTGGCCTCGCCCCAGCTCTCACCATGCACTGTACTAAGAGGAGCTGCACTCATGGGCCCAGCGTGAGCCTCCTGCCCCCACAGTTCCCAGTGTCTTGCCAGCATAGTGCCAGGAGTTCCGACTTTCCCAGGCAGCTTAGGCAGTATAAAGAGTGACAAATGGGAATGAGAAGGCCTCAGTTCAAGCCCTGGCTCCTTCCCCAAGGGGGCTGGACTAGATGGGTGGTTTTCAAACTATAAGCTGCAACCCTGATGGTTCTCACGAGGGCTGTACACCCCCTAGGGGACATTTTAGGCTATCACAAAGTTGAGGGGGCGGCGTGAGTGGAATTTAGCAGTGGACAAGAACTATCTTGCAAAGCAAGGGCAGTCGCACACATGGTCCCAAATCTTACCCAACTACAAATTCACACAAGTACAAACAGAAGAACCTGTTTATAATCATTCAAACCTAGAACCTAATTCTATTTTACATACAAACAAGAAAGTATTTTTGCAGTTTTGGTACCTACTGCATTTTCCTGGAATGGAACCAGTATTGTAAACTGAGGGAAAATAGGACTTTGCTTTGTTCAGAACATAGCACGACCTGTTCACTATTTGGGAAAACATCACTGAAGGGAACCCGCCCTTATTATTTCAAAACCCTTCTCAGTCAGCTCCTGCAGATGTCACCTTCACGGCAGTTGTACTTGAGGTCTTAGCATCTAACTACTTCGTTATGCCACCTTGTGCAGTCATGCCAAGCACTGACATATTAGAATACATGAAATGGTGGCAATTACTTTCCTATTATTTCTCTTTTATGTCACAGTTGGCATTATACTGATTTTTTTTGTACTATACACAGGCACATACACACACGGTAATTGGGTTATATCTCTAAATTTCATTTAAGAATCATAACAATAAAAACATCATCCAACACTTCAACTGCACTTACTATATGCCAGGCACAGTTCTAAGCAGTTAGCCTTATCAATTCATTTATCCTCAACAAAACTGTTACAAAAAAATAAAAAAAAAAAGGCATGGAATTTATGAGGCTGGTGGGCACCACTGCTTTCTAGAAAAAAGCCCCAAGGGGTGAAAATCATTCAACTAGGCAGTATCTCAGCGGCCTGGCCAGGCAGGGCCACTCAGCATTTCCACCATCACTGCCCCGTGCCTGGAGCACTGATCCCACCCCCTACACAGTTCAGCCTCAAGGTGGGGGTTCCTAGCCCCCGCCAGGGCAAGCAGGCTGTGGGCCCCCTTCTCCTCTTCCCCACTCCCCAAGTCCTGGGGCTCCAGGTTCCCTAGCCCTCCCCTCCGCTCATCTGGGAAGAGCCCACAGTCATGCTCTCCCTGGCTGGGCAGGGCTGGGGGAGACACAGAGGCCCCTCACTTGCAGCTACTTAGAAACCCCAGCTAACGAACCTCCCCTTCCTTGCTCCCCGATCCCGGGAACAGGACTGCCTTGTGTAGGGGGTGTGTGGGGGGAAACAGCAAGGAACACTGGGATCCCGGTGAGGAGAAAGGAATCCGTCCTGGGCCTCATCCCGTACCCACCACTAAGCCCAGGGTGACCCTGGACAAGTCACCACACCCCTCCACTCTTTGTGAAGCACAGAGCATTGCTGCAGCTCCCGAATCCCCCCCCCCAACTCCCAGCCTGCTTGGAGTCTTCAATTCTGCGTGTACCTGGCCCCAAGTACAGAATGGAGTCTGCACGCCTGTGTCTGGCACATGTCGCTTTCGTGGCTGGCATGCACACACACCTGATCTGCTCCTCCGCACACTTTTCTAACACACTCGCCAACAAGCACACAGCAGTGGAGAGGAGAGGTTGCTCAGCCCACAGCCCCCTGACAAGCCCTCACTGGAGGCGTCCCTTGGCCATTCCCAATCCTGCCCTCTGCCCCTCAGCAGAGGCTCCGAGGAGCCGACCTGGTGGCCTGTCAGTCCGACCCCTGCCCCCAGCCCCCCACTCACGGTGTACAGGCGTCGCCGCAGTCTGGCCAGGAGAGGGAAGGAGAGCTCTAGGCCAGGGAACCGACGGGCTGCAGGCATCTCCACGGAGCTGGATGCCCTGCTGGGTCCACTGGGGGTCTGAACCCAGAAAGTAGAGAAGCTGGGTCTCCTCAGCTCTTGAGCTTCAGGCTCACTCAGAAGAGAAGCCAGTCTGGGGTCTGCCCCAAGAGCTCCCCGAAATCCCACACGGGGGGTGGAAAATGGGGCAGAAGAATGGGGTAGGGGCCTTTTCTCTGCTGCAAGCCCAGCTGGGTTTTCAGCTACCCTGGCAGGGGGCAGGCTAGCTCTTCTCCAGCCTGGGTCTCTGTCCTGTTTCTGTCTTCTCTCTAATGCAGTGGTCACAGCTCCAGCCCTCCTCCCTGGCTCCCCCACCCGACTGCCCGCCCTCCCTCCTGCCTCTCTCCCTCCCCAGCTGAGCAGCTCTGACACTGGCTGAAAAAGGACCTTTCTGAATCACTGCCAAGAGGGCGGCGGGAATGGGGGGGACTCTTCCTCCCATCCACCCGTGCTGGCCCCCCTGCCTCCCCATACACAAGGCCCCCTGTCTCTGGCTTCCACCCCAGCCCCCACCATTGCAGACAACTCCTGGGATTTGGGAGTGGGGTCTATGTGAGTCAAGCAGCAATGTACAAAGAGGTGCTGTAGGCCCCCCCCACAGGTTTGTCTGGGCCTATGGGGGCTAGAACACAGCCTCATTTGGGGACCTGGACACCAAAATGTCCTCCCTGGACCCTGCAGGCAGAGTCTGTAGAGACCCTCCCCCACCCCCCAGTCTCAGGCTTGGCTGGGCGTCTCCTGGCTCAGACCATAATGTGGCCCTGTTACCCTGGTGCCCGACGGAAATAGGAGGCCGGCAGCCTGCCAGAGTGGGGCAGTCCAGCCAAGAGCGAGGGTGGCATGGGGGTGAAGGATCTCCACACACCTCCCCCCCGGGGTTGCCTTGTCTGCTGCCTATAACACCCAGGGTGCCTCCTCCCCAGTCCAGCTGGCCAAAATCCCAAACCCCCTCAAAACAAACAAACATGCCCCTAAACCCCTGCTAGGATGTCTCCACACCAGAGCTGTAGGATTCCAGGCTGTAGGATGACTCTTGTATATCACCCTCCCACACAAACAACAATTCCAGCTTGAGAGGCCTGGAGACACTCCATCAAGCCTCCATGGGCCCCCCACGTTCCTAGAGCTGACAAATGATCCTTCTGCCCCTCCTCAAAGGACACCAGCTGCTCTTACACCCCCCTTGCTACGGCCCCCAGACACACCTGACAGCTGCAGGAAGTCCTCTCTGACTCCCCCAACTCCTCCCCCCCTCTTGCCCTGGGAGCCCCTGTTTCTTGCACACTGCTCTCTTGTCCCTGTCCAGCTGGCCAGGGGGCCCCAGCTGGCTGCTGGGGTAGGCAGCTGGGGTGAGAGTTTTGGGGAGTCAGCATCCCAGGCTCTCTCTCTAGGGCTTTTCTCAGTGTTTGACCTCTCTGGCAGTGCCCGAAGGGACAGCCATTTCCTGGTCTGACCCCAGGTTGGGGGAGGGGGTAACACCTCCAGCAATCAGTACCCCATCCCCATCCCCCTGTCACCCACCACCTAAAGCTTGTGGAGCCAGCCAGGTGCAACCTCCCCTCAGTCCAAGTGAATCACTTGTCTGACGGCCAAGGTCAGAGATAATGGATAAAGTGAGGTCAAGCCAAGGTCACAATGGAGTTGACTTTGCCCCAAACCCTAGCAGACCATGCCCACAGCTCGGAGAAATCTACCCCTGCCCACCCCCCACCCCCCGATCCCCGGCATTACCCTGAAGGAGACCCAGAGGCCTGGCTTCAGAGGGACAATTTAAGCAGGGCTACCCTCTCTACTGCAAAATGGGGTGTTCTGGGTCAGAATGGCCCAGTTCTAGGACTCCATCTCCCAGCCCAGGAGAAGAGCCCCATCTTTCTGCCTCAATGCTCCCGACCCTGCCAGCCCCCCTTCTCCTGTCAGCTACTGCCCTCTGCTGGCCAGGAGAGAAAGTGCCTGGTGTCCAAGGAGAAGGGAAGCAGCCCCATAAATAGAATGACCATATTTTCCAAAGCAAATAGGGACATTTGGTTGGATGTGCATATTTGAAAGCCCAGTTAGAGGGGCATGTCCAAGGCACAGGGACTCAGTTCCCATAAAAGAACCTAACCCCAAATCTTGATAGTGCCTACTGGGTGTGGGGGGTGGAAGCCCAATCAGCAGCCTATGGGGGCCCCAGGCGACCTGCCAACACTGAGGCAGAAGCCAGCATCAGTAATTCACCACCACTGACATCCCCCAACACACACACACCCCACCCTTTACCCAGCCTCACAACCCCAGGCATTAGTCTCCATAGAGAAGGGCTGGGCTCCAGTAGAGATGAGGATGGGGCCAGCACCTGGCTATCCACCCAGCCTCTCCCCATTACCTGATGGCCCTCCTCGCTCCTGCCCAGGCGTTGGTAAGCAGATCTTTCCCCCATGGAGCCGAAACTCCTTAAGCCAGAGCTAGAGAGGAAAACAGAGAACGGCGCAGCCCCCGCCCCTCCAGTGGCACCGGTAGCGTCATTGCCCTGCGTCCTGAGGGGCTGGGCCTCGAGCATCCTCTCTAGGAGGGCAGGGGCTGCTAAAGCGCCTCGACCTGGGAGGAGACGCCGGTCCGTGCTCCCCACCCCCCACCCCCCACCCCCTCACCTTCCAGCCTCAAATCCCGCCACTCAATGGCCAAATCCGGGTGGTCGCGGTCTCTGCTCCTGCTGGGCCTGCGGCCATTCCCTCCCCCACCCCTCCATTCAAATGAGCCGCGGGCCTCTCGGCAGCGCTGCTCCCACCCGGTCTCCCCGAGCCATACCAGCCGCGGATGGATCCCCAGAGAAAAGTCAGGTGCTGGGGCCGCCACCTTCGCCGACTACAGTCACAGCTCCTCTCAGCCCCTCCGCCTGCCTCTAGGACCCCAGAGCTGCCATCCAGGACCGCCAATCAGCGCCCCTCCCCCAGAATCCATGATGAGGGGTCCCTCCCAGAAGCCCACGAAGAGAACCGTCCGTCCTGACTCGACCCGAGCTCCTTCCTTTTAGACTTGCAGGGGTCTGAAGCCTATCCCTCACTCTGCCGCAGCTCCACTTCCAGTGCCCCACCTGCTGGGCTCCTCTCTGCTCCTCGCAGTAGTCTCTAAGGGCAGCCCCGCACTCGCCTCGCCGCTCCCATGCGAAGCGAGGCTCCCCAGCCCATTCCTAGGCCAACCGTGGAGGCCATACCTCCCCCTCATTCGGGACCGAGGCTGCAGTCGGCCCCTGGCCCACAGCCTCATCTCTGTCCGGCCTTGACATCTCCCTGCCTGCCTCCTCCCACACACCCAAAAGACAGCACAGGCTGTGTGCCTGGGAGCGCAGGGTAGGGTCAGGGTACTGGGACTGACCTCCCTGGCCTTGGAGTGACTCAAGTGCTGGACTCCCTGCTGGAGAAGCTTCTCCAACACGTGCCCAGGCAGGGCTCGAGTCACCTCCCGTGTTCCCCACGCACCCAGCACTAAGTAGGGCTGTTGCCAGCCGAGAAAGTCCCACTGCAGGGAGGCACCTCCC
This sequence comes from Cabassous unicinctus, assembly GCA_029593785.1. Lineage (NCBI taxonomy): Eukaryota > Metazoa > Chordata > Mammalia > Cingulata > Chlamyphoridae > Cabassous > Cabassous unicinctus. Next base: position 11,000 of record JAQZBX010085375.1, read on the forward strand.
CAGCCCCAAGGGCCCCAAGGCACCACAGCACACCCTCTCATTCCGGAGGCATCTGAAGCATCCACTGACTCCTTAGCACCAGGTATTTAGGGCTGAGCTCAGGGCACCCTCAACACTTCCAGAATGAGGCAGAAGAGGGGGAGATGCTGAGACCCCCACACCTCAAGGCTGAAAGAGGCCCAGGAAGGATTCTGGGGGAGTTTCCAAAAGGCTCACCCTCCTCATACAGCCCTTTCCTCACCCCGCCCCCCCCCTCCACACTTGCTGGGTTGGGGAATGACCCAGCCTGGCTCTATTCTAGGCAGAAGCTCCTCTGCATCTTACTGCAGCTATGGCAGAAACTGGTTTAGGAAGTCAGGAGGCTGTGGAGAAAACAAAGCTGAAAAAGCCAGGTCCACCCCTTCTTCCCCTGGTGGGCTGCAGGGTCTGATCCAAACCATTCCTCCTTCCTGCTTTCTCTCTGCCTTCCGATACCATCGGGCTGTGACGCATCCACAGGATTTGGGGGATCCACCCACACACATACACCCCTCTGGTATACAGCCTGCCTCCTTATCTCTTCATACCACCTAGCTAGAGGGAGCCGGAAGGGGCTGGCAACCAGCCTACCTCCGTTTTAACGCCCCCCTCCCCAGCCTCTCCAACAGCATCAGTGAAGTGACAAATCCACACTGAGGAGCAGACATGACAAGCAATTTCCGGCCAAGAGGATTTTTCCAAAACAATCTACCGTATTCTCAGGAATATATGCCAACCCCACCTCCAAGCTGTCCCTCTCATACCTCTGCCTGCCTCTTCTCCAAGTCAGGAGGAAAATCAGCACATTGGGGATGAGAGGTGGCATGCTTACAGCGCCTCCCTCAACTAGAGGATTACCTGGCCTTCACTTGCCAGCGCCACCAAGCCCCATCACCCTTAACTCACCCCTCTGTGCACAGGGCCCAAGCTTCTCAAACAAGGCCAGGCTGAGTCCCCTCGGAATCACATCCCAGAAGGAAATGCAGGATACACTGAGCAACGTCCACATTAGCCTGGGTCTGACATCAGACTGGTCTGAGAAGGAGGCTGGCCAGGGGCCAAGGAAGAGAAGGGGGTGATTCAGACACGCACCCTGGCTGTCCATACCCTCTTCATCTCCAGGACACAAGAGGCCCAATCCTTCCCAGGGGAGGTCCTAAGGGCAGGCAAGGCCCAGGCTGTGTTTGCTGGCAGTGCTAGACCCACAGGCCTAGAATCCAGCCCTGAAGACTCTTCACCCTTCTCCTTAATTGTTGGTATTTCCTAAGATTTTCTTTAACTCTCCCTTCCTTTCCTTCATAGTGAATGCTCCACTCCCTGGGGGCAACCTCCTCTCCTCCCAGAGATCCAGACACCACCTATGTGCTGGCCATTCCCAAAATTCTGTCTCCATTCCTGAGCTCCTGCAGCTCTAGACTGGGGAGCCTGCACAGGCACCACATACTCGGCATGTCCAAACTGAGCTTCATCATCACCCCCTTGAAACTTGCTAATCTGTGCTCCTGTACCCTGACTGAAAATATCACAAACTCACTAGCCACTCACTCATGGTCCCCCAACCGTGACTCCACTTCCTCTTCACATGGGCAGGCCACAAAAATCATTTCTACCTCCTAATTATTCCTCCCATCAATAATCTCAGGATCAAGAGTCAGACCTGGGCTGAAATCTTGGCTCCGTCACTTTCTAGTTGGACAACCTTCAGGCAAATGACAACTTCCAAGTCTCAGTTTCCTCATCTGTAAAATGGACATCAACAGTACCTCCTTCATAGGGCTATTGTAAAGATTCAATGAGATAACAAATAACACACTCAGCTCAACATCTGGGCCATAGTTTATTGTTATTATCATCTGAACACAGACCTGATGTCCTTCCCCTTCTTACATCCTTTTGTAACTTATGGAGCCAAATTCCCTACTGGTACACGAGGCCCTTCAGAGTCCACTCCTTTACTATTTTTCAACCTCCACCTCTTACTATTCCCTTCGAATGCATCTACATTACAACCACGTCAAATACCCACCCTTCTCTAAACATGCCTTGTTCTTTCTTTGTCTGTGACATTCCTTATCTTTGTTTACAAGATAAACTCCTATACACCCCTCAGACCCAAATC
>JAQZBX010085376.1:0-13136 GCA_029593785.1 Cabassous unicinctus
AGGATCTCACAGCAAGGGGGAGATAAGCAGACACGGAAGAAACACACAGCGAATGGACACAGTAAAACACAAGCAGCAAGGGGGGGATAAATAAATAAATAAATAAATAAATCTTTAAAAAAAAAAAAGTTATGATTAGGGCTTTGATTGGGCCAGGTCAGTAGGGTGTTGAGCCCCGCCCCTTGGTAGGTGGGGTCTCAAAGATGAAAGACATGGTAAAAGACAGAGTTGGACTTTTTTGAGTTGGAGTTTTGATGTTGGAGTTTTAATGCTGGAGCCCCAGGAAGCAAGCACACAGAGGAGCTTGGTCGTGAGGAAGGAGAGAAGGTCCTGGGAAGAGACGAGCCGTTCGCTTGATAGTCTACAGCTGACCTTGTGGAGGAAATAGAGGAGCTGAGCCCGGAGAGAAACCCAAGAAACCTGAACTCCAGCAAACGTCGGCAGCTGTCTTGCTCTAACACATGGCAACAGACTTTGGTGAGGAAAGAAACCAAAGTTTCTTCCTTGTGCTAGAAGACTGTTAGGAGGTGGCTCCTGGAGCCAGCCCAGGAAGAGATAGGGAGATAAATACCAGTCCATTAAAGGATGTTACTAATTTGTTTTCCTCATTTTATTTTTTATTTTTATTTACTATTTTTTAAAGATTAAAGAAAAGTAAAGCCATGAGAATGGATGAGATGATATAGAAAGAAAAGAAGACGAGGATCTGCCCCCAGAGCAGAGTAGAGGGCAAGGAAGAGAGAGGAATTACCATGTATTCAGCACCTAGTAGTGCTAAGCTCTGTGCTTGGCATTTGCCATTCATTATTTTATTCCTCCCATGACCCTACAAGATTTTTGCAGATGAGGAAATTGCTGAAGGTTGCATGTCTACATGTGGTAGAGTGGAGATTTGACCCAGATTTGTCTGATTTCAAGTGTTTCAGTATGTAATGGTGTGGAATTATAAGTAAAAAAACAGAAACAGTTTTATGGCTGTTGATTAATATTGCCGAATTGCTTTCCAAAGGATCATACTGGTATAAAATGCCAGTGTATCAGTTCATTATAATATCTTGATCATTGAGTATGTAATAAATTTTTTAAATTAATGAATATAGAATGATGCCTCATTATTATTCTACATTGACCTTCTTATGAATTAATGATTGTATCTATTTGCACAGACTCTTCTTTTCCTTGGCCCATTGATATACAGAGGCCATATTTATTATAAACATCTTTCCATGAAGGCCCCTCATGAACTAGTGGAGGTGAAGGAAAATAATAGGAGTGATTGCTGCCCCTATCCTTCTACTAACCAGCAGCTTGGCAACATCCACCCAGGTGGATTCTGGGTGCAAATTTGAGTTGTTAGTTGACGTTTTCTACAGGGGTCAGAATAGGGCACCCCAACATCTTTGGGGTTCATTTGGTATAATACACCTACTTCTATCTCAGGGAGGACATACCTGACCCTAAACTTAACTATCGTAGAGTTCTCTTCCTAGACTACGATTCTCCATCCACTAAGGGGCAGCCTCCCCAAAGCTTCTGGGCTCTCTCGTTCTGCCAGGTCAAGTTTAGTGTTTTGGGGTCTCCATGTGTGCTGCAGAAGACCCAAGGAAATAGGCTGTGACTCTGGGTGGAACTACTCAACTACTCTGTGAATCTGCCTTGGGTGTCAGAACCAGGGACAGCTCCTCCAGTCACCTTTGCTGCCCTTCCCCTGGCTTGGGCTAGGGAGAAAGTAGGCAAATCTGGACATTGTATACTTCTCTGCCCTCTTTTCTCACTGCTTCTTGCTTCCATCTTTATTCCAGAATATCATTAGTCATAGTGCTTGGCATATGTACTGTTTCATGTTTTCATACCCTCTGCTAATGCTTCTTTAGTATACCTTTCCCCTACCTTTCCTTTTCCTGGCTGTTTTCTACTTATCCTCCCAGGCCCATTTAACTAGGCATCTTTTTAAGGGAACCTACCCTGAGTACTCTCAGATGGGTTAGATATACCTCCTCTTAGTTCCTATGGCACCCATGCTTGCCTTTGCCATTATATTCAAAGCTGTATACTGTATCAAGATTATCACTCATGCTATCCAGTCTGGCAGCCACTAGCCACATGTATTAAGCACTTGAATTTGTGGCTAGTCCAAATTGAGATATGCTATAGTGTAAAATACACACCAGATTTCAAAGACATATTAAAAAATATGTCTACATTAAATGATAATATTTTTGGTATATTGGGGTAAATAAAATAGATTATAAAATTAATTTCTCTTATTTTTTACTTTTTATAATTTGGCTATAAGAAAATTTAAAATTACATGTGTCACTCATGTTATTTCTGTTGGACAGCATTGCTCTATTTATTTGTCTCTCCTTAGGGGTAGGGTCTGCCTTAAATCCACCCGTGTATCTTTGTATTTCCAGAGCTCAACACATAGGGATGGGTGGGGATACTTGATACTAGCCCTCAGAACTTGGGGCTGGCATAGCAAGAGTCCAACAGACATTTTTACATTATTTGGTTTTTCTATCCAGGAACTTGGATCTCTCTCCACTGAACTGTGGCTTTTTTTTATATTGATTCTTGCAGATTTTCTTATGTAGATCACAAATGTCTCTCATGAAGTTCATTTCTAAGTATTTGGAACTGGATATTTTGTCATTATAGTTCCTAATTAGTTATTCTGGTACCAGCAGTGAATGCTACAGATTTTTGCTTATTTTCTTGAGTCTTTCTACCTACTTAGCTTACTAATTTTAATAGGACTGTATGTTTTCTTATTATAAAATTGAATCATTGGGAAGCAGATGTGACTAAAGCAATTGAGCGCCTGCCTACCACATGGGAGGGTCTCTGGTTCGGTTCCTGGCGCCTCCTAAAGAAGACAGCAAGCTAGCGCAATGGGCAGGCACAGCAAACTGATGCAGCAAGAGACACAAGAAGAAAAACATAATGAGAGACACAACAAAGCAGGGAGTGGAGGTTCCTGGTGCCTCCTAAAGAGGACGAGCAAGACAGTGAGTTGACGCTGATGGGCAGGCACAGCAAGCTGACGCAACAAGATGACACAACAAGAGACACAAGAAGAAAAGCACAATGAGAGACACAAGAAAACAGGGAACAGAGGTAGCTCAAGTGATTAGGTGTCTCCCTCCCATATTGGAGGTCCCAGGTTCGGTTCCTGGTGCTTCCTAAAGAAACAAGAAATTTGAACAGACACAGAAAGTGCAAATAACAAGGCGGTGGGTAAAAATAAATAAAATAAATCTTTAAAAATAATTGAATCATCTACAATAGAGATGTTTTCTTATATACTTACCCGCATTTATTTCTTTTTTTTTTTTTTCATGTTTTATTTTTCTGGCTATCCAAACCAATATTAAAATAATATTAGTGATAACTTTATTCCTGTTTTTAAAGAGAAAGTATCTACTGCTTCTCTGCTATTCAAAAATACTCTATATCATGTTAAGGATGAGTGATTTTATATATTTTATTATAAGTAGGTAATAAGTTTTATCAAATATTTTTGTTATAGATTACAATATTATATATTTATTTTGGTTATCTATAGGTATAGTGTATTAGTCTGCCAAAGGGGTGCCAATGCAAAGTACCAGAAATCTGTTAGCTTTTATAAAGGGTATTTATTTGGGGTAAAAGCTTAGAGTTTCAAGGCCCTAAAGAGTCCAACTCAAGGTTGCTTTCTTACCAAAGTCTCTTGCCACATGTTGAAGCAAGATGGTGGCTGATCTCTGCCTGGTATCTCCTTCCTGGGCTTCCTCTTCCTCTTGAGAATCCGTGGCCCCAGCTTCTTCCCAATTTCAGCTGTTGGCTGGCCTTGGGCTTGTCTCTCAGTGCTTCCTCTGGCTCTTAGCATAGGGCTTGTGTCTTTCCAGACTTTCTATATCAGCTGCAAACTATCCGGCAAATGGCTCATCTCTCCCCGGGGCTCCAGGATAAAAAATGACAGAGCTCTCTCTTTCCCGCATCTTCTTGAGTGAGTGTCCTTTTATTTCGGCCCACCAAGGGGGCGGGGACTCAATCTGAGTCACGCCCTACTGATGTGGTCTAATCAAAGCCCTAATCTAAACAGGTAATTCAATCAAGGGCCCCTCAACTGAATCCAATATAATCAAAGGGTATCACGCCCAGAAGAAGAGATTAGTTTACAAACATACTTTCTCTTTTTGGGATTCACAAAAATCTCAAACTGTCACATATGGTATATTTTTGCTTCATACCTAAATTATCCTTGGGTTTGTGGAATGCTATTCTTTTAATGCCGTATAGTATAGTAAAGAATGTTAACCCTGGAACCATACCTTGGGTTCAAGGTGTGCCTCTGCCAATTGTAAGTGATGTGACCTTGGACAAGTTATTTATCCCCTCCATGTCTCTAATTTTAATAATGATAATACCTTCTTGTACTGGTTATTTGCCTATTGCTTCTCACTCCAAACCTACCCATATGTTTATTATGCCCCAGGATTTTTGTGAGGATTACAGGAGTTAACATATGTAAGAATTGATTACAAAAGTGCCTGCCACATAGTAAGCACTTTATAATGTTAACTATTGCTATTACAATTTTTAATAATCTGTTAGAGAAATCTATATGCTAGTATTTTACTTGTGATTTTTGCAATTGTATTCCAGAGATTTCTTTTTTATAATATCATCATCTGATAAGATCAGCATCTTTATCAGCTGTTATGAACAAATGAAGAAAACTCTCCTTTCCTCCATGTTCTAGAACTTTCATATAACATGGAACAGAATGATCTCTTTCAGAAATGGTTGGAAATATTAAGTGGCCCAAATGTTCTTTGGTTATCTTCGATAACTTTTTCAGTGTCTTCTTTAGTTCCTCAGTTTCTGCTTTCATGTCCTTGCTTTGCATTTTACAAGGTTTCAAGTTCATCATGCCTATAGTTACATAAACAATTCCCTTATATTTGTTAAAACTCTGTGATGAGTTTTAAAATTTGGGAATGATTGATATGTTTACTATCATGATTGTGGTAATGGTTTCATAGGTTTATATATATGTCAGAACTGATCAAATTGTACACTTTATATATGTACAGTTTATTGTAAATCAATTATACCTCAATTTTAAAAAGTAATTTAAAAAATCTTACCAATTTCATATCTTTTCAAAGTATCAGCTAACATTTATTAATGCCATTGTTCATTTCTGATTTTTAAAACTATTTCCTGGGGAGCGGATGTGGCTCAAGCAGTTAAGTGCCCACCTCCCACATGGGAGGTCCCGGGTTTGGCCCCCCATGCCTCCTAAAGAAGACAAACATTAACAATGAGCAGACAACAAATAAAAAACAACAAGCAGACAACAAGCAGAAACAGAAACAAAAAAAAAACAAATGAGCAAAAACAACGAGCAAACAGACCAGGGAGCCATCTCGGGTGGGGTGGGGTGGGGGGACTCTTTCCTGAAATATATAAGAAATATGTTATTGTAGGTAAAAGGGATGCTGCATGCAAGAGCTGTTGAAGATTCATTTCCTAATAATAGTGTATACAATTTGTTTTATGTTTATTAATTATACTATGTTGTTTTCATTGTTCCCAAGAAATTTTTTTAATATTAGAAAGAGGAAAATATAGATGGGAATGCATATTTTTTTAGGCTCCACATTTTAGGTGTGGAGAAGGTGTACTGATGGAAAGCCCTGGGCTCTGGCCTACACAGCAGTGGGCCTTAGATGTATGTTAGCTATGGACTAACATATGAGGATTGAACTGAAAACAGAGAGGATCCAAGAGATTTCAGGGAAGGTTCATCAAGAATTATCAAAAGAAGTTTTTTAACATAAACAAGCAAAATGCTATCTGGATTTGCCTTAAACTCTTCTACTTTGTCAAGCCAAGAGTGAAATCCCTGATGATGGAGACACTCTGCAGAAAGACCCTGATAGGCTGGGTTCAGGCTTGACTCTACTAGCCACTTTGGAGATGGGTTAGAATAGTGGCCAGTGCCTTTCCACAAAGTTAAGTGTGAGGCTGGGCATTTAGAACAGGACATTTAAATCCTTCTTTTGGGATGCTGAGCTTTGAGCTCAGTTATACCAGAGCAAGGGTCTTGCAGCTTCCAAGGATTTTTTTCCTGCAAAAAGCTTTACCTTTTACATTTGGTTCATGGTTTGTTAGAAGGCCACAAGGTGGTTGTTTACAAAGATGCCTCCTGGCTGAAGGGAGAGCTGTAGGCAGAAGCCTGGGTTCCAGAGGCTTCTAGTCATGCTAGAGACTTCTAGTCATTTCGAATAGATACCCACCCAGCTCCATCTGTGGGCTGGCTAGCCTGTGGAGCTTGGTTAGGTGGTCACTCATCTTCATGACGCAGTTCCCCTTCTCTCTAGGAAATGGTTTTCCAAGAAGTCACAGAGACGAGTGTGTTGGCAGAACCCAGGGCATGCAGATCCAAAAGGACGTAGTTTAGGTTCTTCTCCAGGGCCATTGCAGCTTCCATGGCATGCAGGGTTTTAGCTTATGGCTGGAAAAGGGTGTAGCCACTGCACTGGCTTTGCATCTTCAAGAGATGCTGAGTGCTTCCCGCTTCTCTTTCACCAACTCACAGAAGCAGCGGTCCATGTCCTTTAGGACTATATCATCATGCTCAAAATAGAAGCCCAGAGATAGTAGGTATAGGAGGCCTGTATTTGCAGGTTGGCCAGGCAATTGATGGGAACCTCTACTTCGGCAGAATAATTCTGATGAATCTGGGGCTCATGGTTGGTCGACAATGAGGAGCCAAAAAATTGTGTTAGTTGTTCGTGGAAGCAGGGGACAGCTGAAAAGATGAGCCTTAGGTTGCAACTGTAGAAGAAAGTTGGAGGATGGTCTGAGGCTGAGGAGGGGTGGGGGATAGACCCTATGTCCAGGTCTGTTCTGTCCAGATACTATTGAAGCAGGAGCAGATCCGTGGGATGGCCAGGTATGCTGGCCTGAGGATTTTTTGATGCACTCGGCTTGATTCAGGTCAACTCAAATTTACTGATCGCTCTAGGCACAGCTTGTGACAGGCACTAAAGGAGGAGAGCGATGCATCTGATATGGTCCTTGTCCTTAAAGAGCTTATAGTGTGAGAAGCAGACAATGATTATGATAGTAGCTAATATTTTGCTTGCATTTTCTAGGCACTGTTCTAAAGTGTTTGTATGTATTAACTCATTAATCTTCACAACAGCTCAATGAGGTAGGTACTATTATAATCATCATTTTACAGAGGAAGAAATTGAGGCCCAGAGAAGTTAAGTAATGTGTCCAGTGTTACACAGCTTGAAAATGGCAGCACCAGGATTGAAACAAAGACAATGTGGCTCTAGAGTCTTTGTTTTTAACCATTAATATACTGCAGAACAGTAGTTCTCAAAGTGTGATCAACAAACCAGCAGCATCCGCCTTATCTAGAAACGGTGCACATTCTTGGGCCCTGCTTCAGTCCTACTGAATCAGGAACATTGGAGGTGGGGCTCAGCAATCACTGTTTTAACAAGCCCTCCAGGTGTTCCTGATGCCTGTGGTTTCAAAATCTCTGCTGGACAGAAGCAAGGCATGCTATGATGAGTACCAGAAATTAATCTCATGGATAGGCCTTGGGTGTGTCCATCTCTTAAGTTCCAGCCCTGTGCACAGCATCTGGTGTAAAGTCGGCATCAAAAAAATACAAGTGAATATATGGGAAATTGATGTTTGAGCTGGGTCTCTCACCATCTATCAGAAGCAGACTGATTGGGAGGAATGTTCCCAGAAACTATGTGACTAGCAAGGAAGTGGTTGTGATATTTCTGGCAAGATAAGAGTCTGCACCAGCACAGGGACCATCAGAATGGCAGGGGAATCGTGTGAGAGCCCTTCAGGAGGTAAACATGTCAGGACTTAGTGAACAGCTGAATGGGGAACAGAAGCAAGGGAGACAGAGGATTTCTAGGATGAAGGTGCCATTCACTGAGACAAGAAACAGGACAAACATGTTTGTGTGAGGAAGATAAAGAGCTTGGTTTTGGACTCCTTAAATTTGAAGTGCTGGTAGGCTATCCAGGTGGAGCTGTCCAGCAGACACTTGGAAATACGAGTCTGAGACTTGGCTGGAGATAGAGATTTGGAAGGATAGTTTAGCCAAAAGAGTGGATGAGACCTTCAAAGTAAGAGTGGAGGGTGGAATGAGAAGAGAGCTGGGTTTGGAACCACAGTGGACACTGTTATTTAATGGGGCAAATGAAAGAGGGAGCCCTTGCAGGAAACTGAAAAGGAATTAGGTGATAGACCTCAGAAAACGCAGAAGCCAAGTAGAAGGATCAAAAAGGAACGAGAGACAGAGCGTCAGATACTGCAGAGAAATAAAACAAGAACTGTAAATTACCTCTTGGATTTCGACACAAAAGTCATTTAGGTGACGTCGTGAGGGCAGAAGCAGATCGACAGAGTCCACGCGTGAGCTATAGATGAGAAAGTGGAGTTAGGTGCTTCCCAAGTCCGGCAGATAGAGCTCTGTAGCTGCACTTAAGTTGAGACTGTGAGGGTCTCTTTCATATCCGTGGTCTCAGTGCCCAGCACAGGGCCTGGAAGAGAGGGTGGCGTCAGTGAGTTCAGTGACTAGGGACGAAGAAAGACTTCGCGGAGCCAGTCGCTTTCCAGCCAAGGCTTGAAGGATGAGGGTGATTGAGAGGAGAGGTGGGAGGCAGGGCCCCTGGGTGATGGGGCGCTCGAGTGCTTGAGGGGGGGCTGGGCGTGAGGTGGGGTCCCTGTAATGCGCTTGTGACTCTGTATATAGATTTGGAGGGGACTGTTTGGGGAAAAGGCACAGGGCCAGAGGCTGTTGCGGGGGTGCCTCTCCCTTTCCTCTCCTACCCACTCCCGCCCCCATTTATGCCACTGCGCGATTCCGCGGCTCCTCTACCGTAGCCCTCCCGCCGGGCTGCATAACGACGGGTGACCGCCAGGGGCCGCTGCCTCCGGTCCCCGGTGCCCCCGCCCCTCTCCATTGGCCTTTGTTGCCGTCGGAGCGCCGGGCTTGACTCGTTCCCGTCCGCCCCCTGGGCCTGGCGGCCGCGCTTGCGCACTGACAGCTGGCCGGGCGCTCGCAGGGGGAGTTGCTGCAGGCTCCTTCGCCGCGGAGGCAACGGAGGCTGCGGGGGCGGCGGCGCGAGCGGCCGGGCTTCGGGGGGGAGCCGAGCCCGGCCCGGGAGCCCGAGCAGTGAGAGTGCGGGTTACTTAGGCCTCTCACGCTGGACTCCACAGTCTCCGGGCCGCCTGACCTCCGCACGGGTATATGGGATGGAAGCGGGACCCTCGGGAGCAGGTAAGGGCCCCTGGGAGTGGGGGGCGGGGGGGATGCATGCGTGCTCCAAGGACCAGGGGGCTCCTGAGTGAGGACTGGGGTTTCCGAGTGAGGGGAGGGCTCTTGAGTGAGGAGAGGGGCTCTCATGGGATGGGGGGCCCAGTTTGAAGGGGGCTGTGTGCAGTTCCGGGGGAGAACCTTGTGAAGGGAGCACCGAGATGGGGGCCGTTTGTAAAAGGAGACTATGCAGACCTGGTTGTGGGAAGTAATCTGGCAGAAGGGCCGGAACGCTCGGAAGGACTTCTGGAAATCCGGGGAGGCCTAGGGAGAGGCCCTGCAGGTGGCAGAGGGCGGGCTCCAGGTATCCAGGAGAGGAGGGGGCCGACACAGATGGGCTAGGAGCTACCGCATGTCGGGGGCGGGGGCTCAGCCGGACTGGGTTGGGCTAGTGACTCTTGGGAGAAGGCGCTAGAGCTGGGCTGTGAGCTCCGCCCCAGCCGGGCTTGACGCGGGGGCGAGGGTCAGGGGGCAGTGGGTGGGACCCAGCCGTGGGATTCCCCCCGTGGGTCTGGGGAGCCAGAGCGGAGGCGCCGGAGCATGCGCAGAGATGGCAGCTGGAAGGGGCTGCCTGATGTGGGGGCGTGGCTCCCCTAGACACCCTGGTCTCCAACCAAGCTCGGGTTTGGCCAGGAAAAAGGAGCGCGTTGATGGGGCGCATGTCTCCCTGGTTATATGCTGGCAGAGGGCAAATGGAAATGGTCCCCCTCTTCATCTTGGGGTCTCTTACCCCTGGCCCCGAAGCCCCTCAGTCACAGTTCCCCAAGAATGTTTCTGGGGAAAGTGTCAATGGATGAGGAAGGTCCGGGGCAGAGGCAATGTTTGGGAGAGGCGGGGAGAGGCCGGTCCACCTCGAAGATAGGCTTTATCTATCTTGGTTTCTGAGTGACCAAGATCAGGGCCAGGTATACCTGGAAGGCGTTGTCTGCCTGGTTTGCAAGTTTCTGGGCTAAAGCTGAGTAGGATGAGAGTTTTTAATCCAAGGATACTGACCTTTCCAGTGAAATGTCTCTTGAGGTGATAGCCTGCTCTCTTCTGTAATATTTTCATGACTTCTGTCCCCCACTGGGTATCTTTGGATCTGTAGTTTTTCCTTCCTTTTTCCACATCCCAGAAACTGTCAGGACCATGTCATGAGACCCAAGGTTGCCCAGCTAGCCTATGGTGACAAGCAAGTTGTTTGGAGTAGGGGAGTTCTTTGCCTGTACCCTGGTGTGCTGAGTCCCAGATAATAACTCTAACTTCTCCTTCACAGACAGTCAGGAGAAAAGGAGATGAGAACTGAGGAGAAATTGAGGCAGGACTTTCCCAAGACTGGAATCCCCAGGATGGGCTGTGGGGTGCTGGCACGTTCTGTGTCCTAGGTCTCTTACCTGTGAGGGAGGAGGAAGAGTCTGGATCCAGGAATCCTTTAGGTCAGCTCCTTCCATTTGGTCTAGAGATAGAAATAGGATTTGCATTTGGAAAAGGAACCTTTGTATTTCTGGTAGAAGAATCTTTGTCTTTTAGACCATACCTTACCCCTTCAAGGAAATAGCTCCTACCAACTGACTCAAGTCTTCCATTCAGTGGTCTATAAGTGCTTGGTGACTGGTGTCCTATACCCAAAGTATAGGAATGGAGTGCAGGGAGTAACTGACCTCAGTGGAAACTGCTGCCACCTTCCCTCAGGCCCCTCTCCCTATCCCAGGAGTGCTCCTGGACTTCTAGGCCAGAGCCCATTTGTAACAACTTGTGAACTAGAGGAGGGGATGGGTCACAGAGGTCTAGATGGATTTCTGGATGCTAGCATCCATACTAGACTGCTGATGAATTCCTAATTGACTCTGGAGTTATGAAGAAAAATGAACTTTTTTATTTGTTACAAGAAATAAGGTTCTAGGGAAGAGGCTGGAGTCTGCGGTAGCGTTCGGAAGAGCGTAATTGGACAGGCTTTGCCTCATCAACTGGTGCAATTGAAAGTCACTCTGGAAATTGTGGATGGAAGAACCCTATAACTGCTTCCTCTCCACCAGACTATTCTCTTGGGAGTTGGGGTGTTGTCTTCAGGTGGCTCAAGGACACAATACACAAAACCAAGGCATTGAAGCTGGCCTCACTGGGCTTATGCCCATGTGTGCCTACTGTGCTCAGGTTATGTTCCAAGTACAAGTATAAAACTGGGAGTTCCCTGAGGGTAGAAGCACTGATTGATTTATCTGTGGAACCAGTGGATGTGCCTAGCATAGGTCTTGACACAGAGTACATGTTTGCTAATTGAATCATGTTCAAGTGTGTACATACATGGTTAAGCATGTCTGTGGATAGTTGATAATTTGTGTATATTCATATGTGGACACATCCCTTTTGGATTTGCTTACCCACCAACTAACCTAGCCTTGAGTTCATGTCTTTTGAATAGGCTCCCTGGCTCCCTGGGAGGTATGCGGGCCTCAGAGCTGCAGGGAAGGAATCTCTGAGCCAGCTCTGCTACTTTTCTTTCTCTGGGCTGGTTGGGGATGGGGGAGGGGGAGTGTCCTTTCAGGGCCCCTCCTTCCTTGCTTCTGTCTACCGAGAAGGGCCCCGCCCCTTTCCCCCAAGGCCCACGCTTTGTCCTCAGTGCTGGGGCCCTCATCTGCATCACAAAGTGGCCGTCTGTCCCTGTCTGGGTCTGAAGGGAAGTGTCTCCCTTTCTCAGACTGAATGCTGGGGGTGGGGTGAGGGGGGATTTTGTACAGCTGTAAGGCGTGCAGGGGGATGGGAAGGGAGAAAGGTTCCCACCTTCCCCTGCCTTCCTGAGCTCAGAGATGGAGGGAGATGGGAGTTCTCCTGTTTTCCCAAAGCCGCCTTGGAGTGGATGGTGTTCCAAGGCTAAGTTTTGTGTGTATTCCTACTTCTAGGGAAGAGAAGGTTTTGAGGCTAGAGTGCTGTTCTTTTACGCAAGAGTGCTGTCCCATCCCCCATCATTTTCACCCAGCTCTAGGAGATATCTCTCTCCCTAGGCCCTAAACGTTTATTCAGCTTGGATGGCTGAAGGAGTGAATGGAATCTAAGAACTTGGGGCGGGGGGAGGGTGTCTCTTACTGGCTACACCACAGGGGTGTATGTTTGTCCTGTACAGGGTATATCATTGTTTCTGAGCAGTTAGTTGCAGGTATTGTGTTTGTGTGCTTGTGGCATATGTATGGATACGTTTGTTCATTTAATATCTGTATAATGAGCAACTCCTGTGTGATTGAACAGTGACCAAGGCAGATACAGTTGCTGCCTTTGAAGAACTCGGCTCAGACTAGGGCAGTGAGGGGTATGTGTATAAAGGCAAGCTGTCTAGTCTACTTGTGTGTTTGGATGTGTGTGATGGGAATTGGGAATGCATATCTATGTGTATCTATGGATTTGTGTGCAGTTTCTGTCCACCTCTTTTGGTTGGTGGCTAGGTGCAAGTAGTTAGGCTTTCTCTTCCCCATGTAGCTGAGTTCTGAAGGCCTTGCTGTCCTCCCTCCCTAGCTGGGCCTCCATTTCCCTGTCTGCAGAGTGGGGCTGGGCTTGACAGGTGGTTAGAAGAAGACATGAGCTGCTTAACTCTGGAAATCATGCCCCTCCTCTGAATGGTTCTGACCTCTTCCTGACCCCCCAGCTGAGGGTACGTCCCATTCCCCCAGCCTGGCAGACCATGAAAGCAGAGGTCTGGTGATGGGAGGTTCTGGGCTGGTTTATCCCTCTCCCCTCGCACCTGGGCTGGTCCTCTCTTGCCCAGGACAATAGTAGCTGAAGACAAAGGCTCCTCTTAGGCAGTATTCCT
>JAQZBX010085377.1:0-13136 GCA_029593785.1 Cabassous unicinctus
GGTCAGCGGCGTTCCTCGGCGGCCCCCGGGGGCCGCAGGCCCGCGAGGTGCAGGGCCAGGGCGAGCAGGCCGGAGAGCAGCAGCAGGCCGAGCAGCCGCCGCAGGAGCGTCCGCGCCGTGGAGCCGCGGGGCCGCGCGGGCCGGGACTGCACGTAGCGCTCCACCGCGTCGGCGAAGCTGAATTTGCCGGGCTCGTAGCCGAGCTGAGCGCGCGCCTTGGCGATCTGGAAGGTGTGCGTCACGGCCACGCTGTGCACCTGCGGGGAGAGGCGGGGCTGGGGCTGGGGCTGGGGCGGGGCAGGCCTCCTCCACCCGCTGGCTCGACGCGGAGGGAACAGAGTAGGAAGGGCTTGTGTGCGGGCTCCTGCCCCCGCGGTGCCCTCGTCTGCCAGCACTTCTTCTCTCTTCCGCCTCCTCCAGTTTCCTCGAGGGCGCCGCCTCCAGGAGGCAGTCTCTGCACTCCCCCGCCAGAGCCACTGAACTGGCACCCTCTGGAGCGCCCCAGGTCCGTCCCCAAGCAGCAGAGCCTCCACGCTGCACTCCCCTGGCCCGGCTAGCAGGGTGCCGGGGCTTGGAAAGCCCTTGACACATTCTTAGGATTCCACTAGAAGCCCTGAGAATGCACCAGCCCCACTCTGGCCGGCCCGGCCCCAGGGCGCAGCCTTCGCGCCCTGATGAAACTGCGCTTCCCTCACTGAGGACTGCAGTTACGCAGCAGTGGCCCTCCGCCCGCGTGGGATCTGCGTTTCCCCGGTTTCCCCGCTGCCAGAAGGCCTACAGAGTTCTCTCTGTGGCTGACCTGGGCTAAAGCCCTTTTAGTAATCCCCTGAGGTGGTACTACCACCGTCTCCGCTGGGCATATTTGGAAGCTGAAGATCGAAGAGGTTAAATGACTTGCTCAGGGCCACACAGTGCAGCCCGATTCTAGCTCATGACACTGGGGGGGTAGTGGGGCTGTCCATCTGCTGCTTGATTATCCCTAGGCCCCTGGGTTCAAGCTCCTGGTCTTAGTGCTTGGGGAGAGGTGGAGGGAGGCTGTAAGGTCAGTTCCTGTCTCTTTAAGCTCCAGCTAGTAAATTCAGGGACTTGGGTGTGTGTGTGTGCAGAAGTAGGGTCATTCCGGCTGAATTAGGCAATATTCCAAAAAATATTTGCGGAGCACCTGTTCTGTGAGGATCAAGCTGTGAACTAGATAAGCAGGGACCCTGCATACAGTGTTCTCAGGTCTCAGGCTTAGATACCACCTTTGTGAAGCCTCCCTGACTTCCTCAGAGCTGTCCCTTTGGTGCTCTGAAGCGCCTAGTAATTTCCCTTATCACAGTGTGTTGAGCTGCCGATCACTGGGCTGTCTTCCCATTTGGATTGATCTCCTGGGGTTAAACACTATGTCTTGTTGCCCCCATTGTCCAGCACACAGTAGGTGCTCAATAAATGTTAAATCAATGAAAGGCTGTAAACTCAAACGAGAGGGCTGGTTGGTGTGTCACAGGTACACCAGCAGAGGGCACCGGAGCCCCAGCACAGAAACTTCCCCAGCTAACTGAGGCTCCTTTGCCCTGAGCTGAACATGGAAACCCACAAGTTAGACAAGAAGGAGGAGAGCCAGGTCACAACTCAGCCCGGCATTGGCAGCAGATCACTTAGGCCTGGGGTTCGAATCCCAGCTCTGCCACTTCCACTTCTTAAGTAAGTGTTCACCGGCAGGTTATTTCACCTCTGCCTGTCTCATTTCCTCCTCTGTAAATGGAAAGGACAATAGTGCAGTGCCTGGCATATACACACCGTGGTTGTTATTATTCTCTCTCTTCTACTCGTCTGGATGGCTTAAAGGAGAAACCATAGGTAACTGCTTCTTTCTTCTGTCCCACCTCCTCTTGCACCGGGTTTGGAGTCTGATGTGGATTCCAGTGTGATATGACCCTGGACAAGTCACTGACATCTCTAGCACCCAATTTCTCATCTGTGATTTGGAGATCATAATCTCTTTGCCCTTCCTAACTGAGGGGCCATCAGAGAGAATCAAATGAGAGAGTGGACTGGGAGTGTTTTGCAAAAACACCACCTGTTGCTTTACTGTTTTCGTTCTGTGTTGAAAACATCCTCCCGTTTAAACCATGTATGCTAAGCAAATATATAACTGCATCATCATGATTGAGAATAGTATTCTGCACGTGGTCGGTGGATAATACTTGTTACTCGATGCGCAAGCACCGTGAGCCTAGAACACCAGGCTCTGTGTGTGTGTCTGTGTGTTGAGAGTTGGCAGGGTTGGTGGGGAGGGGATGTTTGAAAAAGTAAATGTCCTGGAACCTGCCTTTGGAAGCCCGGGTCTGGCTGGGCAGATAAGCTGCTTATGAATGAAATGACAGTGTCGAGGGAGGGGCTTGGAGCTGTTGCATTTCGGACCAAGAGGGCACGGCTTGACTAAAAGCCCAGAGGCTGGAATGATTACAGGGAGCTGATTTGGGCCCACAGGTAGGGTTCTGAGACCTCAGACAAACATCCAGCCCTGGGGTCAAAGGGGTGAGGGGTGGGGGTGGTGGGAGTGTGAAAAAGGGGCAGGAAGGGCAGTGAGGGGACTCGGCGCAGGGGCTCCTCAAGCAGCCAGCCCCCTTACCTCACTCCGGGTGAGCAGCGGGGGGATGCTGCAGATCGGCCTCAGGGTTAGGTGCAGATACTCCATCAGCATGGCTGAGCGGGGAGAGAGGAACGGATGGCCACACGGTCATTTGTCCCCGAGGGTCCCAAGGAGCTCCTCGGGGACAAATCAATTGGGGACATTAGTCACTCTGGTCAGGGAGTCTTCACTTGGCGAAAAAAAAATTTTGGTCATCAGATTCCTTTTAACCAGCAAACCTCAGTGCCACTTGGGGTGCCTTGTTTGGCTGTGCAGTGTGTCACCAGTAACTTGTCGAGATGAAAGGACTAGAGCTCTTAAATAAATCTGAGCAGTTGCAAAGTTCTCTCTAGTCATCTCTCTGTCTCTCTCACTTCTATTCCCCTCTCCGATCGTGAGCAGGAAAGAAAACGTTGGGAGCAGTGGTTTGCAACCTTGCCCCCACCCGCTTTTGGCAGAGGCAAATGTGTATTTTAGTAGCTCCCTGCTTGGTTCTCCAAGTCAGTCAGGGTTGAGCAGCACTGAGTTATAGTTAGCCCGCTGGGAATGGGGACTTTATAGGCAATCCTCTAAAACCGCGAGACCCGGTGTTCAGCCTTGTGGCCTCGCTGCGCCTGGGAAGCCATGAACGTGAGCCCTGGTGGACAGAAGTTTGCGAACCACTGCTTTCCATGGAAAGCATCCCAGCCCATCGAAAATACAAACAGATCCAGCTGAGATCTTCCCAGGAACACGGCTAGTCGTGTGACTGGAGGGCCACGTGTCCCTTCAGTCCAGCTGGAAGGAGGCAAGCTGAGGGCTTCTGGGGTGGGGGGGTGAGAAGAGAGGGCAGCGGGCAGGATGGGAGGGAGGGGTGGGGTCAGAGACTGGCCTTCAGGGGGAAGAGGAGACTCTAGGGTCAAAATGGAACCCTGCCTGGCCCCAATCACACCCACCTTGCAAGTGGGATAAGTGTTTAGAAAGGGCCAGGATGAGGGCAGGGCACGTGAGGCAAGGAGGGCACAACTTCTGAGGTGGCACTCACAGGCTGGGCAAGTGCAGGGTCGGGCTGGCAGCACGGGCCAGCCCCCGAGAGCGAGCACCTCTCAAAATGGGCAGCCTCGGTTCCTCGCTGGCCTCACCCTAGACCCTGTCCTGGGTTTAAAATGAGCAATGCAGGTATGCCTGGCAGTGGGAGGGCTTTCAGTACAGACTCCTTTCCTTACCTGTCAGGTAAACCCAGGAAGTAGGCACCTGGATCCAGGGCTGGCTGTACCCCAGCTTCTCAAACTGCAAGAAAACACGGCCTGAGGTGAGGACAGGTCCTCCAGGGGCTAGTGTGGAATGGCCCCCGAATGCTCACCCTGGGGGCTCACTCTGGGTCACAGATACATGTCCTGGCCCTCTGCCCACCCACCCAAGGCTGTGCCAGGCTCAAAGTGAAATCTACACCTTGACCTGGAAAACTCAAGTAGGAAATGAATGCAGGGGGTGGGCTTTAACTTGGAATCACTCACATATTTTTTATGATTTACGTCTGCCAGCACCAAAGACACCCCAAGGCCCTTACACAGAATCTGATTTTTCTAGAATTGACTTTTCGGCTATCGAAGGAAAAACAAATGCCTGTGAGGGGAGGGTGGTAGAAGTTGGGTGCATGAAGAGACAGGCTGGCACAGGTTGAATGGAGTTTTCACTTGTTGTAATGGGTCAAATGGTGGTGCCCAAAAAGGTATGTCTGTGTCCTCACCCCGGAACCTGGGAATGTGACCTTGAGATGAGCTCATCCTGGATAATCAGATCAGAGGTGTTAATCCAGTGATGAGTGTCCTTATAAGAGACAGAAGAGAGATGACAGACACAGAGAGAGAAGACCATGTGAAGATGGAGGCAGAGAATGGGGTGATGCAGCCCCAAGCCAAGGAATGCCTGCGGCCACCAGAGCTAAAAAAGGCAAGGCAAGGGTTGTCCCCTTGAGCCTTCAGAGGGAGCGTGGCCCTGCCAACACGTTGGTTTCTGACTTCTGGCCTCCAGAACTGAGATGATATGTTTCTGTGGTTTTAAGCCACTGAGCGAGTTTGTGGTAATTTGTATGGCAGCCACGGGAAAGTAATATACTCATATAAAAGCTCTCTGGGTCAAAAAGATGGAGAATAAAAGGTGTTGGTGAGGAGGTGGAGAAACTGAAACTCTCCCTATCCTGTTGGTGGGAATGTAAAATGGTGCAGCCGCTTTGTAAAAGACTCTGGCAGTTCCTCCAGTAGTTTAACATAGAGTTCTCATAGGACCCAGCAATTCCACTCCTAGGTATGTACCCAAGAGAAATGAAAACATATGTCCACACATATATACATGAATGTATATATGAGTCATAAAGCATGACTCATAATAGCCAGAAAAGTGAAAGACCCAAATGCCCACCGTCTGATCAATGGGTAAACAAAATGTGGTCTAGGCACAGAATGGAATATTTTTTAGAAATTTAAAGGAATAGGAAGTGGGTGTGGCTCAATTGATAGAGCTCCCGTTTACCATATGGGAGGCCCCGGGTTCGATTCCCGGGGCCTCCTTGTGAGAGCAGGCCGGCCCGCGCGGCGCGGTGGGCTGATGCAGCAGGACCTCACAGCAAGGGGGAGATAAGCAGACACAGAAAAAACACACAGCAAATGGACACAGCAAACACAAGCAGCAAGGGGGGATATATAAATAAATAAATAAATCTTAAAAAAAATAAAATAAAATAAAAATAGATAAAGGAATGAAGTGCTGATCTGAGACCTGCTACAACATGGGTGAACCTTGAAAATGTGCAAAGCAAGAGATGTCAGTCACAAAAGGTCACATATTATATGATTCCATCCATGTGAAATGCCCAGAAGAGGCAAACCTAGAGAGAGCCGGGGGCTGGGAGTGGGGCGAAAGGGCAGTGGCCATTAGTGGGTAATGAAAATGTTCCAAAATTGACACAGTGCTGCTTGTACAAACTCTGGGACTACATTAAAAACCACTGAATTGTATACTTTAAAGGGCGAATTGTACAGAATGTAAATTATGTCTCAGTAAGGCTGTTATTAAAAATAAAACCTGTCTGGGGTGCAAGAGCTGGGGAGAAAAGGCCAGTGCTTTGTGGGCTTGGGGCAGCCTGGCTTCTTGCCGTGGTTTTGAGGGGCAATGCTGAGGAGTTGATGAGGGAAGGCCTGTTCGCCCCAAATTTCTGGTCTATCCGATCCAAGCAGGTCCGGGAGTCTGTGGGCTGCTGGGTGAGGCGGTGAGAGTTCTCTGAGGGGCTGCCGTGTTGGAGGCCCCAGGGCCTGACACCTCTTTGGGCTTTGGTCTCCTTTCTACCTACTTCCTTCAGAGCCTCAACACATAGAATGGGGGGGTCACATACAAAACACGTGACAGGGGTGGAAGTCAACACAAATCTGGAAGCGGCCTGGGAGGGGACTATGGCAAACGGGGTGCACATGTCTCCCCCAGAGGGGCAGCTGCGATCCAGCTCCAGCTAGTCCCAGCGTCGCCCAGTGAACACCATGGCCAGAGGTGGTTTTTAGAGAGAAGCCACACATTCAAGTCATATGTGAAGTCTTCTGGTCATTTGCAGTAGGAAAGGATGAAAGAGAGAGGAGACAGATCCCTGAATGCTCACTCTGGGGGTGGGATGGGGGGGGGTCGGGGCACCTACCAGTGGGGCCATCCACTCGAAGAGGTTGACGCTTTCCCCATCGTTGATGTAGTACGCCTGCCCGCTCTGCGGGGGACACGGGCGGTGGCAGTCAGGTACCCACCCTCCAGCTTGGCCACCCTCCAGAAGGTGCCCTGTAGTGGCTGCACCCCCTGATTCTCCTGGGCAGTGGCTGAGAACTCGTGGCTGGACCCCAGGCCTGGGGACAGACAGTCCTGGAGTGGATCCCATGGCTGGGGGGCTGGGGGCAATTCCCTTTGAATTCTGGTGCTACCACACTGACTGGCTTGATGGGGTCACTTTACCTCCCTGTGCCTCAGTTTCTTCATCTGACAAATGAGGGGATAATGATGGGGTCTTGGGCTGCTGTGGAGATGATGGGATCACAGATGTAAGATGCTCAGCATTTGGTGGCTGTCCTTAGGGGATCAACACCCTTACTTCAGAGGGGTCACTACGAGGGGCTGATGAGGTTCAGTGGACACCCCAGGTCGAGGGCCCCACCGACCATCTTTATACAGGAACTGGGGAGAATGGCTGTGTGTCAGCCAGGACTCCCTGAGGGATGGGAAGGCTGGGGCGCCCTGCCTGCCCTGCCTGTCGCCCACAGGGAGGGTGGCCGCAGGGGACTCACCGCCACATAGCCCTTGGCCTCTGTGAGGGCCTCAGCTGCCAGCACATGGGCCTGCACCAGATTAAGCACGTGGACCCAGTTCATCTGCATCCCGCGGTCCCCAAATCGAAACATGAACAGCCTTTTCTGGATGTGGCTCTGGGAGGGCGAGAAACACAGGCCCGTGCCTGGAGTGGCTTTAAATTCCAGCCAGTAAACATTTCTATCTCCAGGCCAGACCCCTCTCCCTGCAGCCTCAGGCGCGTGCATCCAATGCCCTCCACATCCACGCGGTCATCTAGTTCCGTCTCATGTAGACCGTGTCCTGGAGGGATCCCTCTCCCAGCCCGTACCGCAGCAGCTCAGGCCACAGACATGGGAGCCACTTCTAACTCCCTTCCCTCGTGTGCCACGTCCCAGCCACCTGCCAATCGTGTTGGCTCAACTATTAAGACCTATCCAGAAAGTGACCCTGATGCCACCCTTGTCTCTCACTCGGATACTGCACTAGCTCCCTAACTGGTACCCTGCGTCCATCTCCAGTCCCCTGCACTTACCCCCCGGTCCATGCTCCACACATAGCTAGAGGGGACCTCTTAAATGCCAGGGCACATCATGTCTCCCCGTGGCTCAGCACCTGCCAGGGGCTCCCATCCTGCCAGGGTGAAGCAGTGGCCCCCCAGGCCCTCCTTGCTCTGGTCCCAATTACTCTGACCTCGTCTCCTACTAACGCCCCTTGCAGGCTCTGTTTCTGGAACATGTCAGCATGTTCCCTTCTCAAGGCTTTGGACTAGCTGTTTCCTTTGGACGGTTCTTTCTCCAAATGCCTGCATGATGCATCTCCAAGTTGATGCTCAAATGTCACCTCCCGGCACTCTCAAATCCCTCAACCCACTCCACTTTTTTTTTTCCAAAGCACCTGGCACCTTTGCACACACCTTCGAATTTATCATGTTTATTTTTTTTCCCCGGTGACAAAACTTTGATTTTAAAAAATTTATTTTATGTCTATTTTTTCGTGAGAATAGACACTCCTCAAGGCAGGAATCATTCATTGCCTTGTTCACTGATCTATCTCTAAAACCTAGGACAGTACTAGGCATATAGTAGGAGCTCAACAAATCTTTGTTAAAGAAATGAGTGAATGGCTTCACCCCACGTTCTGAGTACTCCGTTAACTTAAAAAAAAATATGACATAAAGCCCTGGCAGAGGAATGTTTTGAAACTGCAGGCTGGAAAGTCACTCCTCTGGGAGTCCATAGCTCCCCACAGCTGCACACCCCTGCTCTCCCCACACTGCTGCCCGCGAACTTGCGCTCCTAGCTCCAACAACGTGCTCCTCTTGCTGCTTCCTAAACCCGACCGTGACCTTTCTCATTTCCAGGTGTTTGCCCAACCTGGCTCCTTGATGTGGATTACCTTCTCTCTGCTACCTGTTCCCTTGGTTAGTCCCTTCTTCTCTTTCAGCACAGGCATCACCTCCCCCAGGAAGTCCTCCTGGGCCTTCCCTGCCAGACCCTCTCTTTAGTGCTCCCTCCTCCTGCACATCCCTCCTCACAGCCCTCACCACACTGAATCTCTGGCTGTGGTGTTTACTGCCCTGGTCAGGCTAGGAGAAGTTTGAGGACAGGGTCTCTGTGCCCTGGTAGCTATATTCCTGGTACCTGGCTTTCTCTAGGGCGAGGCTTTCTGCTTGAGGACCCTTGTGCTGGCTGCATGAGATGAACCACCCAGCCCTCAGGAAGCCCACATTTGAGTGGGGGCAACAGACTCCCTCGGTCTCTTTGGGATCATGGCTCTGTGTCTCCCTGACCTGGGCCTGGGCCTGGCTAGCACACACGGAGAGTTCTGTTCCTGGTGGGCCAAGTCTTAGGCCTGGCCTTGGGCAATTGTCTGGTGGGCCTGAGGGGTCCACGGACAGGCAAGGGGTAGGGGGAATCTCCCAGAACTGGGGTTCCCGAGCACTGACGCAGCGCCCACGACGGATTGGGAAGGCCCCGTTCTGTGTGCCCATCAGCCAGGCTCCTCCTCTGCCCCTGAAGGCTGGGGTGACGTACCGCCACCCGAGGCAGGTGCCTCTGCTCTTCAGGGCCGTAGATCCCTGGGGGCCGGAGCACACATGTCCGCAGAGTGCCTCCTCCTAGGACAAAGGGAAGGACGGTCAGGGGCCTGGGGAGCAGCAGACCAGCAGGAAGGGGGAGAGGAAGGCTGCCTATACTCCCTGGTCCTCATCTGGACAGGTTAGAGAGGAAGACAGGTCCTTGGGGTGTCCTCATTCAATGAGTTACTCTCTCAATCAGTTAGTCATTCAACAAACACTATTCAGAAGCCCCGCCTCCAACAGACCCTGGGATGGATGCTGGGAAGAATCCAAGGATGACAAGAAATAGTCCCTGCCCCCATGATGCTCAGCAGAGGTGAAACTGCATGGCCCGTGAGAGTTTACCAGGCATTTCATTTTAACTTCTGGGAGCCCTACTGTGCCCATTTTACAGATGTGCACAGATGCACATGTCCTCACGCCAACAGCTCTAGCTCTTTCCTTTTCTGATCAGTTAGATAATAGCCATGACCACTCTCAAAGAGGTCCTAGTATGTTCCTGGAGCTCTGGCAAACCAGGATTTCTTCCCTTAAGGCAACTCTCTGAGGTGGGAGCTGTTAGTATCCCTGTTTAATGGATGAAAGAACCAAGGCTCAGAGCAGGGATGTGACCTGCCTGAGGTCACACAGCTCAGCATGCTGGAGCTAAGATGGGCAACCAAAGCTGTGCCCCTCCCCTAATTGCCCTGCTTCTCGGTGAGACAACATTCACAAGGACCCCGTCTGGCAGCTCTCTCAGCCGTGGTCTCACCTGTAAAATGGGTGCTTTGTAAGTGGTGGGAGCTGTTACACTTTCCAGACAATTAATGGAGAAAGGAAAAGACCAGAGCACATTCAGTCCAAGAGCCTGGGGGGTCTCGGCTCCTAGCTCTCACTGCTGTATCCCGGCAGGGTTCCCCAGACCACCGCACAGCTTCGTTCAGGGTTTCCCACACTCTCCACCGAGGAATGTTTCAATGATGGAAGCAGGTGAACATGTCTCCCCTGAGGAAATCTGGGGTACTCATCTTTGTTAAGTCTTGTCTTACAAATGTCTACAACATTTTTGGTTTTCCCCAAGAATCCATTTGTGCTTATTTTAAGATTTTTTAAAAAAAGGTTTAAAATAGCTCATTCTGTAAATTAATTGATTCCTCCCAACCCCAAATCCTTACACGACACAGCGCCTCTGCAAAGGTGTTCCACTCTCCCGAGCCTCAAGCTCCCAAAGGGGCTGCACCTGCAGTTTGGGAAGCCCAGTGCAGACCACCTCTGGGACTAGCAGCCTGCCCTCCTTTGGGGAACCCCCTCTCCTGCATGAGGTCTTGGGGGGAACTGTCTCAAGATGTCCCACCTCCCCAGGGGAAGAGTTGGCCACGGGATCCCAGCTAGGTCACCCAGAAAATGTGACTCTTAATGTCACTGACATGAAAATCCTAGAAGCAGATTCACCCTAAAGAGACGGAGTGTCATCTCCTGCCACCCAGATCCCTGGACCTGCCCCAGACCCTGTCCTTTCCAAGCCCTGGTGGTCATTTTCCTGGAAAGTATCCCACATCCTTCCAATATAAGTTCCCTTTTCCCTTAAACTTGCCTGGGCCGGTGCCTCTGGGTCACCACCAAGCACGCTGACTGCTGCATCCTCCCACACCCGCACTTTACAGCGCCGGCCAGTATGGTGGGTTGACTGGCAGTCCCCAAAGTGAGGCCAACATCCTGGCATCTGTCACTGTGACCTCTTTTGGGAAGGGTCTTTGCAGATGTAATTAAGTGAAGGATCTGGAGATGCGTGCAACCTGGATTATCTGTGTAAACCCTAAATCCAATGACAAGTGTCCTTATCCGAGGCACACAGAGCAGAGCCAGAAAGGAGGCATGTGAAGGCAGAGACAGTGATTGGAGTCAGGCTGCCACGGGCGAAGGAAAGCCTGGAGCCACCGGAGCCAAAAGAGGAAAGGAAGCCTTCTCCCCCGGAGCCTGCAGAGAGAGCCGGGCCCTGCTGACAACTTGGTTTTGGATATGTGGCTTTCAGAACTGCCGGAGAATAAATGTCGTCGTTTATGCCACCCAAATTGTGCTGATCTGTTGCAGCAGCCCCAGGAAATCAATACACCCAGGGACGGGAGTGACATAACCGCATTCGGCTCTCTGCGACAGGGACCTGCCCTTCTCCGCCGGGTTAGAGGGCGAGTCTCAGGGATCCACAGGGTAGCAGCGAGGAGAAATCACCCTGGGTGACCGGTCCTGGCAGGCAGGTATCAGGTGAGCTTTTCTATCAACAGCCTGCAGCTAATTTTAAACTCTGGGTCACCTGGGCCTGGGGCCGGGGAGGTCGGGTTGCAGCTGTCCCTGGCCAGCAGGGCCCTGGACAGCTATGTCACGGAGGGGCCGGGCCCAGGGTATCTGTGACTCTCCTGACCATGGAAAGCCAGGGACGCTCGTATAAATAATTCTCGGCCAGAGGATTAGGTGTCTGGCATGGAGGCTGCCAGTCCAGCCGGGGAGGCCCTGGGTGGAAAGAACTCAACTGCCCACAAACCCCTGGGAACACAGCTGGGATCAGGGGGTAAGACCTGACGGGGTGGGGGTGGGGGGCAGAATTTTGAGCAGCAGAGCCCATTCTCAGCGTCCTGTCACCTGAGGCTGCAGTGTAGCCCAGTGGTTAGGCCCCAGGTTCTGGTGGGGGACCCCTGGGGTTCAAATCCCACCTCTATCACCTAATAGCGGTGTGGCCTTGAACCAAGCCAGTTAACCATGCCGGGCCCCAGTTTTCTCTCCTGTAAATTGAGGTTTATAATTTCAAGCATCAAACCATTTGGCTCCTGAGTTTAGACAGTTTAGATAGTGAGGGAAAGTGGGAAACCGTTCTCATTCTTTTCAGTTTCAGAAAGGAAGTAGTGCTCATTTGCACTTGATGAATGCGGACTGTTCATACCCCCTTATCACTTCTCTAAAACCAGAGGAGGCAGGACAGTAAGGCGGCCGAGGCAAATTGTTCTGGAAGGTTAAGCGTCAGGGCCCCTAAAATAGGATCTGCTCCTGTGTGGCAGGAAAGAGAGCTGAACTCTCTCTCTCGGAGCCTCAGTCTTTTCAGCTGTAGAATGGGTGACAGCATGACTGTTCTTGGACCCCAGCCCACGGGGCCTGCCTTTTTCCTGGCTGTACCCCCGGCAGGGAGGCTGGCACAACAGCAGGTGCTCAGAATTAGTTGCACGATGAGTGACCCAGGCCTGGGAATTGGCCTCTGGAAGGACATAGCGAGAAGCTAGAGTCACACCTTTAATTCGGGGGAGGCAGAAGTCTTGCCACTCTCGGGGCAGGGAGACCTGGTGTGAGCAGGGTCCTGGAAGACTCACCGGGGAGAGGCGTTCCGTTGGCCGTGAGGGTCAACTGGTCAGCAATGGCTTTCGTTCGGGAGTAGTGGTCCATGTGCTGCCAGGAGGACAGGGAGAACAAAGCCACCAGGCAGGGGTCAGTGATCCTGCTGGTAAAGCCAGCCCGGCCCCAGGGCTGCACCTTTGCTTCAGCCCACACGGGGGCTGGATTCTGGGGACGTGCCCTGGGATACAGTCAAGGCCTGAGAGCCACTGCCCCTCCTCCCCTTGGGTGGGAGGAGAGTGTGTCTCCTCCAAGAGCTACGGGAACGGGGGAGGACTTGGCTGAGAGAAGTAACAACGGCCAGGGGCTCCTTGGCTCAGAGAGGTTCCTGCCAGCCCCAAACGCCTGCCATGCAACGCTGATGCTGGACACGTGTTGGATGAATTATTTATATGCAGACCTTTAGTGTTCAAGTGGCATTTCCACATATGTTATCTCATTTCCTTCTCTCTACAACTTTTCGGGATGGGGTTATCATGCCCAGATGAAGAAACAGAGGTTCAGAGTGGTTAGGTGAATTGCTCAGGATCACACAGGTAAAAAGTCACTGGCTGGGGATCAGGGCTGGGTCTGTCTGATTCCAAAGCCCCTACTGGAATGACCAGCTAAAACAGAAGAGGACTGGTACCACCCAGTTTTGGGGGGGTCCTTCCTCCTGGAATTCACCCTGCATTATGGGGTTGCTCACACCTCTCTGGTTCCACCCATCCCTACCCTTTGGGCTGTGGATCCCAGGCCCCTTGGCCCTGCCCACCTCTCCCGGACGCTGGGTACCTTCTCCAG